>JAUMHM010000083.1:39373807-39392082 GCA_032362435.1 Melikaiella ostensackeni
CAAAAATGACATCCATTTTTACCTATCTCTTACGGTTTACGAGATATTTGTTGTTCAAAATAACAATAACGATAAGGCCTCTTCAGGTCCCAGTGGAACGTTGCTGAAATGTTCCGCTAGAACGTTTCAAGAGGGCGCGAACGTTCCGAAAGTCCCAGCGGCTAGTTCCTGAAACGTTCCCGGAACGTTCCGCGCCATTAGGGCGTTGATTAAAAACAAATTGTGCATCTGAAAATATTTAATAATTTTTCTATTAGTTATTCTAATTTTAATATTTTATCATTTTCTTTTTAGACAAGCCAATATCTTTATTGACAGCAGCCGTAGAGCTTTATATCTATGTTTTCTTCGGAATACGTTATTCTTTCGTCAGGCATACTGACGGACATACTTATGCCAATTAATAAAATAAAATTTAAAAAACTTGATAATTGTTACTAATTTTCAAATTTTCTGCTTGACATTAGCGTAATATCTACTTGATTAGCAAAATCAAGAAACAATTTTAAAACAGGATAACTATCTTTCTCAAATTTCGTTAAAATAAATCGCCCAACGCCCACCAATTGAATACAAACTTTTGCTATCATATACGTAGTATAAATAATGGCATAACATTTGAAACGCTGCGTGCAAGAATATTATTATAAACGAGATATGCATGAAGGCAATAAAACTCAACTTATAAGTTGAATAGAAACAATATCTATACTTATACATTAAAAGAATAAATTTATAAATGATATTTACAAAACTTTGAAGGTTACCCTGTCGAAAGTTTCGGATAGGAATTCATTCCGAATCATTCCGAACCAATCTGAATTATTCCGAAATCTGTATCCGAACCAATCTGAATCAGTCCGATCCAATCCGAAAAAGGTCTTAATTTCGTTGGATCCAAATCGGTTAAAACTTAATCCGATTCAATCCAAACTTCTAATCCGAATCAAGTCGAGCCAAATTTTCAATCCGAATGAATCCGAATTGATCCGAACTCAGATTGATCTAAACCGATTTTTATTCCGAATGAATCCGATTCAATTCAAGTTCGATATGATTCGGATTTAATCGGATTGAAAATTTGGTTTGGATTGGAAGTACGGATTAAATCGGATTGAGTCTGATTAATATTCAACCGATTTGGCTCAAACGCATTTGAGAACTTTTTTCGGATTGATTCGGATACAGATTTCGGAATAATTCTGAATGAATCGGAATAAATTCCTACCCAAAACTTTCGCTAGGGTACGACAGCGGCGAATGACCTGGGCTTCAGGGTGGGATTCCACCCGCGCCCTCTTTGGTGCGGCGCCTCTTAGGGTACTTAGTTCAAAAAATTTGTTTCGAAATTTAGTTGAAAATGAACTAAACGTGAAATGTTATTAATAAATAACAGTAAAATAGAGAAATTGCTTTTTTATTATCTTTTGTTGATCAGTTTTCGTGTATTGAGACCCTATTTCCACCCGCACCCCAGGTGCTCAGTCCGCCGCTGGGTTACGATTACGGATTACCGGCATACAAATGATAGCTTCATATATTATTATGTTTAGCTACTTTTAGTATCTACCTAATAACTTCAGCACTTTTAACACTCTATTTCATGAAAAATAGAGTGATACTAAATTATATAATATACCTGTTGTGTTTTCCTATAAATTTCCCCTGATGAGGAAGTCTAAATTGGCTTCGAAACATGTTGGGTCCCCAGGAGTATAAAAAAGACGGAGAAAAGAAAGAGTATGAGGATGGTTTTGGTTGACTCTTTCTCTTTTCTCCCTCCTTTTTCTTTATGTTTGTGTACATGTGTTATGCACCTGTCTCTAATGAGCCGAAAAAACGGGTAGTCAAAAAGTCCATTTTCGATTTGTGAAATTTTTGGAGTGTTCCTTTTTGATGCACACAAGGTTTCATAAGAGAGTAGATTTTGTTTCGATCTTTTGAAATACTATGTAAGACTTGAATTCTAACTGTGATATTTTTTATTTGCTTGCCACATTGTATATTATCCAGGAATTCCCAATAGCAATGTCAATCGAATTTACAAAGAGGGGCCACAACCAATTTTTTCCTTTCACGTTGATTTTGTAGTTAGATATTCCGTTGTAATGCAAATTAACACCTCCCATATGCTGACTATAATCGGCTATAACTTTTGGCTGTGGAACAGAATCGCTATTTTTTTCTTTCCTGTTGTACTTTTTTGCGCCTACTAGAGCTTCAATGCTCCAGTTATTGGTTGCAACTGTCACCTCAAAATTGTCCTTTCATCTAACAAAATTTTTTGTTCAGTGGCAAAAAAAAATCATGAGTACACAATCTTCTTTCTTTATAATTTCCACAGTTTCCATTGTGCTGTTATAGTACACGTATGTCCCAGCAGCGTGAGAACCTTTTCCTTTTAGGTTAACAGAATAACTTGTAAGAAGAAAAGAAGTTGTCCAAAAAATACGCAATGAACAGATGGTTGCTGAAAAAATTACAATATTTCCAGTCCAACGTTTTTGCCCAGTTGCAATTCGTTTGCATAAGTGCTTATTCTTCCACCATAAGGTTTGAATTCGTACAAGTAACCATTGGAACTACATAGACACCATAGCTTGAAGCGAAACCTAATTGGTTTTTCCTTGATGTGCATCTTACAATTATGTCGTCCAAAATATGGCACCATTTCCTCATCGATAGACAGATTATGAGAAAATACTGCAAACTGCATGTTCTTTTCATTTATCAAATCGAAAAGAGGTCTGAGTCTTGAAAATCTGTCGCTTGTATCGAGTTGGTCGATATCTAATAAATGTATATTTTGCTTTATGGAGTCGAATCTGTCCCTACTCATACAGTTTCTAACTAACATTACTTCTTTCTTCTCATCTTTCGACCAACACAGTTTTGTAGCTGGTAACGTATAATACCCCAAAAAAATTAGCATGCCGAAAAATCGCTTGAGGCTAATTTTGTTGAATAAAAATGAATGCCGATTATTATCATGAGTATATTTCTTTGTATAAGAAATTATTTTTCGCCCAACATCGCCACTGGAGTGAAATAAAAAACATCAAAAGGGGTTTTACCGCCAATTCCATTTTCAATTTGTTCCAAATTATTTTTCTCTCCATTCTGTGGTTCTGTTGTAAATATTGGGTTCTCTTTTTTCCACTCCCGGAAGAATTTTCTTTGACTCTTTTTTTATAGTTTGTTTACATATCTTTGCCTCTTTGGAACTCAGTGGTAAAAATTAATCACTTAAGTGTTCAGAAGTATCAGGTAAACTTGCATGTATTTCATAGGTTCCCGAGACATCTGGTAAATCTCCCACATTCTCACATATGTCATCATCAAGCTCTTCTTCGTCTGTAAGTTTGTCTAAAGGCGTCGGAATGTACACGGCATTAACCGTATCAGTCTGCAATAAATCCTCATCCTCCTCCAATATAGCCAAGATCTCAGCAGTTGACAGAGGTCTTTCGTTTTTTCAAGACATCACTATAACAAAACAAATTATTTCAGAACAAATTTCATCAAATAAATCAAATAATACATACTTTATTAATAAATTGTGTAATTCACTTACTTCAGTTCAATATTTTCCAAAATTGTACTTCACTAATCAACACTGATCTTTTATAACTAAAACATATAACTAATCTTTATTACCATTCACTATGAATTATTACAGAAAACTGACCTACTTTTGCTACTCGTCCGTCGAAAGAGGACGGCGCGGCACATTGACGCCTTCTCACTGAGAATCACAACGTTGCGTAGAGGCAACAGTAATAAAACAGGTCAGGTATGCAAAAACTATGAAAACTTTGTCAAATATCATGTTATGTCTCATTCATTAAAAGTTAGGTCAATCTAAATTGATAACTTGAAAAATCCCATTATATTCTACGTCAGAAAATTAGGTCAACGAAAATATAGTAGAGAAAATCCCGAATTTCATCACAGTTCATAAATTTGCAAAATATAAAATTTGATTATATCGACGTATTCCATAAAAAACGTAATTGACGGCCGAGATGCAAGAACCGGGTGAACGCTTAGAACGGGTAAAACTATTGTCCAAGTCAAGAGAATGGGAATGGGAAATTTTTTTCCGAAAATCCTTGTTCGGAAAATTTGACAATATAGAGAATTAAAAACTGCATCTTTTCTTCAGAAGATGTTTTTTGGTTGCATCGCTTGTTTTGTTTGAAAAAAAATGTTACTTTTTTTCGCATTTTTTTGTATTAAAAAACCATGCTTTTTAAGAATCAACTCGCAATAATGTGGCCAATTCTTAATAAAATTGGCAATTTTTTTTGCAACGTGTGGAGGAGTCTTTTTCGCTTCCGCTGATGTAGATGATCATTTCATAAACACTGTAATTATTTATCATAATTTAATCCGAAAAAATACCGTGTTTCCGAGCTTCTGCTATTAAAATTTTTGGTATGAAATGGAGTACAAAAAAATCGTAATGACAGATACGTGAAACAGTGTTGGGAGAAGTTTTTTGTCAAGCAATATCTTGTTTGGTCAAAAGTTTGAAAAAATGCGATGAGTTGAAGTCAAAAGCGCTCACCGCTCGAAGCGATTTCCGCGCGACTTTCCACTAAGAACGTTAGGCGAGAATTCTTACGAATCAAGAGAAGTACTCTTGAAACCAAAGATTTTTCTTTTTTTTCAATAAAAACCAAACATCTTTTGGAATAGAAGACCGCTTCATTTCAAAAGAACGCAAATCAGTAATCCAGAAACATTTTATTACTATTCGGAAAACCCAAGAGTTCATCTAAGACAAATAGTTCTTCCGAAACTCAGTAATAATCTTTGCTTTTTCCCGTCTTAATGTCGAGCTTTTCAATTGGTCTTTGGATTTCAAACTTCCTCATCTTGCGGACTTTAATGCGCGTTTAGACAGGTGAAAATGATTATTTATTATATTTCATATTTATACTACTTGAAAATACTCGATTATTCTCATTTTACTGTTCTTTATTTCAGTCTTTCTCATCATTCGCATTTCTTACAACTATTTCTTGGAAGAATTTTTCGCAAAAATAGTTTCCAGACTGACTAAAATACTTTAACAAACATTTTGCATCTTTCAATTTTTCTTTAGTGATTCTGATGCATTTCGGTTTAGGACACTCGAGTAGCTTGTCAATTTGACATTTTATTTGAAGTTGAAACTTTTTCGGAGTACCGTCATACTTTTCGTAAACTTCAACTGACATGTTCGGACTACTTGCTTATTACTTTTCTTCCGTCCATTCAGTCCAAAATTGAAGTCGCACTGACAATAGGAATGACCTTTGACAGGGAACAAGTGTTGAATTTCGAGTTGGAAACGGTTGGAGAAAAGAGACATAAATGAAAAACAACAGATAATTCTTGTTTTGTCCGCCACAACTATCCGAAAATGAAAATATTTTGTTTGAGTGATTCAACGCGAGCACTTTTTAAATAACGTGCAAGAGAAAGTTACAAACAGTGCTGGCCCTGTTTTTGAATTTTCCTTCTGAAAACGTGAACATGTAACTTCGTTTTCCCCCGTCATTTGAAACGTGGACATTGAAGACATAAAGCCAAAGCAAGCGTTTGTAAAATTGCTCGTTCGCGGGTATTTTTGTCAATGGCAAATTTTGTGAATAATCGAATTTCATCCATTCCATTCCATGATCAAAATGTTTTTCTCAGACAACATCGAATTTCGAATTTTCCGTTAATTAATTACGTCAGATTTGTGTTGTTCGCGCGCTATACTCGTATTATCACTCTGTTTATGTTGAAAACATTCATTACAAACGTCTTTCTTGGGCTTCTGAAATGTGTAACTGACATTTTCATTGAAGTATCGCTTGTAGGTCGAGATACTTAATGGTATTGACTCGTTTCCCGTTTTTTTGAGAAAAAATTCACGAAACAAATCAAACAAAATTTCGAATATTAGTTCGGGATTATCGAAATACTTCAAAGAAGACGCGGTATAATGCGTTTCAGAACGTGGTATCGAATCACAATGCTCTTGAATCAGAACTTTCATTTCATCGGTTATATTTAAGGGGTAATTTAAGTGCTTTCCGCGTAAATCTGCTTGAGATTCGTTTCGCAGTACTTTTTTCTGAACAGTTTCGAAGCGCAATTTAGTGACTTGTTAAGGATTTAACAGAAATTGCCGGCAAACCGTAGTTTCTCTAGAAAGATCTCGATATGCGGATGACCAACGATTGATTTTCTTTTGGTTTGATTTCGGTCTCGATTACGCTGAACGTTTTGAAGTCATCGCTGATTCCAATTTTACATTTTGAGCTTCAAACCCGCCGCTTGTCCAAAATTTGTCAAAACACAGCCGTCGACGATCTTCGGACACATCTTCGAAACACTTTTTGGGGCAGCAATTTTGAACGCCAGTGAATACACTTGCTGCAAAGATTTCTTCTGAGATAGATGTGTACTCTATTTCCTGAAGCGAAAAACGATTTCTCAATATAAATAAGATCATAAAACGAAGTTTTATGTAAAGAGTGTTAAAAAAACAAACTTGGTTGCGAGAAGTTTTGTTGATATTTCGTTTCCACGATTTTTCATCTCTCGAACGTTTGCGGGTTGATTTCTTTGATGCACTTTTATCACTTCTTTTGCGTTTTCTCCCCATTTTCACAAGACATTCAAATACAAACAAAGAAACAAAAATTTTTGGAAAAAAACCCGAAATTCTATAGCTTAATTTGAAATAACGTGATTGCGACTGCAGAGGAACGACTTTTCTCTCAACGAGATACAATGAAATATAAAGAATGTTCATTTTTGCCTGTCTAAACGCGCATTGAAGTTCGAGAAAAAAGGGGGCTTAAAATCAGAAAACCAATCGAAATGCTTGACATAAAGACGAGAAAAATCAAAGATTATTACTGAGTCTTGGAATAACTATTCGTCTTGAAAGAACTCTTCAAATGTGCACTATTTGAAGAGTAAAACAATTGTAGCTTTTAAACCGTTGAATCAATTGAAGTAATATTTTCCAGAAGACCTCTTTGTTCCTTATTGAACAAATTTTCCGCCGGAACTTTTTTCCTGCTTAAAATTCGCTCGACTCCCCAAGTGCTGGAAAGTATCAATGTCCAATTTTTATGACGTGATGAAAAAAAGTTATTGACTTTTTTTTATTTAAATATTTCAACTTTTAACCTAAACAATTACTCTTAGAACAGTACAAAGCGTAATTCCTGTAAATTTTATTACGAAATTCTAAAAATTGAGTGACTGAGTACGAGTTGAAGTCAAAAAAGAAATTTAATTTTTGTTTGGCGAAATAATAGTTTTTTCTGTTCATTTCGAAAACTAAAAGAGCTACAACTTTTTTATCAGGAGAAAAAATGCGCAATTAAATTTCATATTCAAATATATGTTTCAAAAATTAAAATTCGGAACATTTTCCAAAAGCTCTCAGGGGCCAACAAAACCGAGCGCTAAAATTCTATAACCGTTTATTGCACGGAACCCCTGAATCGCTCCGAGCGGCGAGCGCTTTTGACTTCAACCCGTCGACATTTTTTTAAATATTTGACCAAACAAGATATTGATTGACAAAAAACTTCTCTCAACTCTGCTTTTCGTATCTGTCTTTACGAATTCTTCGTACTCCAATTCATATGAAAAATTATAAAAGCAGACGCTCGGAAAACACGGTATTTTCTTCGGATTAAATTATTATAAACAACTACAATGTTGATGAAATGTTAAAATTCATTAACGGAAGCAAAAAAGACTCCCCTACATGTTAAAAAAAGAAATTGCCCATTTTATTGAGAAATTGGCCACATTATTGCGAGTTGATTCTAAAAAAAAAATACGGTTTTCCAATGAAAAAAAACTGCGAAGGAAGGGAACATTTTTTTTGGACAAAGCAAGCAATGCGACCAAAAAACTTCTTCCGAAGAGAAGATAGAGTTTTCAATTCTGTATATTGTCAAATTTTTTGAATAAGGATTTTCGAAAAAAAATTTCCCATCTCCACTTTCTTGACTTGGACAATAGTTTTACCCGTTTCAAGCGTTCGCTCGATTCTTGCATTCCGGCCATCAATTCTTGGTCTGTTGGGAATGAATTGTAGTAGCAAAAAAGTCATTTCATTTAATGACATTTTCAAACAAGAAATAATTTGAAAAATGTTTCATTTAAACAACTTTGGGAACTAATGGGTTAAAGAAACACTTAGTGTGAGTCAGAACATCTTGATTAAGGAAAGATGAGGAATAGCCAAAGGTTGTTGGGAATTACTACTGTCTTTGCCTTTGTGACAGTTGAGGAAAAAGTTTGTTTATGACAATCACACTTGGTCTTTTCCATTTTTGATATCACTCCCGTGAACTTTTTAGTGTAATTTGGAACTCCGAACTCTCAGCACTGGAATTACAAAACTTCGTATCTCGATTTGAATTAGGGTTGAAAAATGTAAAGTTGCACACTGGCAAGAACGTACTTGTAAACTGACTAAAAAAGAAAAATGTAAAGTCTAATTACGATCAGAAAACATGTTGATGATCCGCAAAACCAAAGCAAATCAGAAACTCCTAAATAGAAGTTTCTTTGTTCACTGTAGTTGTGGATGAAATAACATTTCGTTTATGCTCAGGAAGTTTTTCCATCTAACCAAACCTTCTCGAGAAAAAGAATCTGCATTTTTGCTTTTTACAACGGGCCTGCAAATATGCAGTTTGTTTCTCGAGGAGGGTTACTTTGATTGAGAAACTTCTGGAGTATAAAAGATGTATTTTTTAATCTCTAGCAACACACTTTCAATAATTTTTTATATAAGAACCGATATTTATGGAGTAAATGGGAGAAAACGCTTTTTTGGACGATTTTCACTCATTCTGGTCCTGCAAAGCATTCACAAATTTCATGATCGTAATCAAACCTTACAATTTTTTCCTTTAGACAAAAAAAAATATGGCACCTCAAGCATTCTCATTTTTTGAAATTAGTATTTTAAACCTCACCGTAACCTTGAGAAGTTATAACGCGACACACTGTCTACCAATTTTATGTGCAATTCTCATCCCCTCGGTGCGTGGGTGAAACTATACCTACCAAATAACCATGCCCAATAAATAAGCCTACACAATTCTACAATCACCATCAAAATCGGTCAACAACTTCAGAAGTTACAACAAAACAAACAAACAGGTAACCACCATTTAACTTTTTCTTAATTTGATGATTCTGTAAATAATCTTTTTTTTTGTCTAAGTTTTCAATATCCATTTCTTATGCTTATATTAGTGAAAAATAAATTGTCAGCTCTGCCTTAATTAATTATATAATAACACAAAGAACCAGCCTAATTCTGTAGCCGGATATCACTTGGGCTTGAGCCACCTCAAATACGTTAATTCCTAGAAAGTTTGAAAGTTTTCTTGGAAGAAATAAGACCACAGAATGGGGTAGTTTCTAATAGTTGACGACCCTAAAGTTTCTTATATACGTAGATTTCAGACTTTCGCAAAGCATTATGAACAAATTAACAGTCCGATTCAGAAATAACACAACCATAAGAATCGTCTGCAGAATACCTCGAGGGAACTTTTTTCCTTTGAAGACATATTAAAGAAAAATGACAGCAGTTTTTTTTGCTCTGCACCTTTTATAAACAAATACAATAATTTACATCAACTTCGATTATATCATCAAAATCTACATCCTCACACCTCTAGGGGATTTTTTATTTTAAAAAACAATTATTTGAACAAATAAATTGTTTATAAAATTTTTCTTACTTTTTTACAACATTTTTTATACTTATGTGAAAGTACGATTCTGTAACAGAGTTTTGTCACTTTACGTGTTTGGAGCGGACACTCTCATTGCTGCAGACTCTTACAGCATAGGACTCTCGCATATAGTAAGTATACCATAAAATCTGTTGTAACAAAGTAAGAAAATGTTATAAACTGTGGGAACCACATTCAATTATTCGCAATTTATATTTCATTTTATTTACACTCTGTATTCTATATTTTGTATTTTCTCAATACATAATTCAATTCCAAAGTTTTCTCTTTCAATTTATCTACTTCAAACTGCAATACTCGCTTCTCATGTATAGGTGGTATGCCTGTGACGTCACAGCGCCCTCCGCCTGTATCCCTCTGCCGCTCAACTGACTAGTCGGCCATATTGATACCGCGTACGCTCTTGTTTTGTCTGTGAGTTGACTGTATTTTTCAATTTTATTATATTAATTTTCAAATTTTTCGTTTCCGCGATGGCTATGTGTGCTGTATTTGACTCTTCTGAACAACCGGCGAAGAATTCAGGAGTTCGTTTTTTTAAAATATGAGCTATTTTAAGAAATCAGTGCAGTATAACTCTGGAACTATCTATCCGACGAAGAGCTCATTGGATTAAACGCATTAATCGCAAGAATTTGCAAGAAAAGGAAGTGAAAACTCATACTAAAGTTTGCAATTAAAATTTTCGTTGTAGTAAGAAAAAATTATGTCCATTTTCTTGTGCTGTAGAGCTTTGTCACACATTATATGGGTAACTGTCAAATTGTAGGCAAACTTTAGCACCGACAGTTGCAATCGTATCATTATTAAGAATTAATATTTTATGATGAAAATTGATCGCATCACATGTAAAAGTTTTAAATCCAGAGGAGGCACTTCTGAAAATAAGAAATTTTAATGAAATTCGTACATGAAATAGGGGTAATGGAATTGAGGTTAGGAGTTTGATGAAAAGGAGCGCGAGCTTTTAAAAAGTTCAGAAGCGATTACTTTCACGCATGCAATCGAGAATAAAAATACGAAATATTTTATTATTATTGTAGTAAATCTGAGCGATATGTAAAATTATTTTAAAAAAGAGAGATTCCGAAACAAAAATGAAAAAATAACATGACCATTTTGTAGAGGATGATTATCAGTATTTATTAAATAAAAACAAAAAGCAGTGAGAGTTTCTAATTTAATGTTATGTTACAGGGACTTGAAGTTTGCTTGTAATTTGACAGTTACCCATATAAATATCGCATCTACTCTTTGCTTTGTTGTTGTCAATAGGATTTCTTATTTTTATGCATTAACGCTGTATTATAATACGTTCCGAATGTTTTGTAACCCTCTTATCACTTTCTCTCTCTCATATTCAAAAAAAGCTAGCTGATTTATTTAATGAGACAAATCCAGATTGGGACCCTGTATGCAGTTAGATTATGAGGGTCACAAAGTAAAGCCAAACGCGTCAAAAGCAAGATGTCATCGCGCCATAGCTCGCCGAAAAAATTTTTCGAGCGTCAGATTATCCCAGATAGAAAATGATCATAAGTCTCATTCAATGAACGAAGGAGAGGATGTACAAGAAGAAGTTACATAATTGAAAGAAAAAGTAAGCATTTTAGAAAATAAATTGTTAGGATATGGGCAAAAGTTAAATATTTTGAATAAAGAGTTTAATGATAGTAAAAAAAGTATAGGCCCTGTGGATTGATGAGCCTCAAGCCGTTCTTCCGTTGATAAGACTGTAGTATTCACCAAATAAGGCAGAAGATCCAAAGCGGCAACTGCAGGAAGTCCATTTACTTCTGTCGATTAATCGCTTATTTTTAACTTATATGGATCGACACCTTCACATAACGCAACTTTAACTTTATATCTAATAAAATCATCACCCGTGAGACTAGCGGAATAATTATCACTAAATATATCGGATATTTTTTCGTATTCTAGCCATATTGCACAGACACTGAGATTGATGATGCGGTATCAATATGGCCGCCGTTACAGCTTAGTGGCTGAAAAGAGCGCGTGTAGGGAGGGGAGAGTCAGTTTTACGAACCCTTGCATACCACCTACAGAGCTTGCTCAGCAACTGTGAGGCATGACTCGCAGACGTACAGATCCACCCTGGTACCTGGGCATTTGTAATATAGTTACTTCAACTACATAAACAGTATATTTGTTTAAATAATTGTTGCATTTCAAGTTAAAAAATCCTTATAGGTGTCAGGCCGTACGTTTTGAAGGTATATTCGAAGCTGGTGCGCAATTATTACATTTGTTCATAAAAGTTGCAGAACATTAAGAAATACTGTAATTGTTTGAAAAAAATATCTTAAAAAAGTCCTCTCGAGCTCTTCCGGAAAAAAATTCAAATGGTTGCTTCAATTTGTGGATCGGACTGTTAGTTTATTTATAAGGTTTTGCGAAAATCTAAAAACCATAGATATAGGAAACGTATATAGGAAACATTAGGAAACATATGGAAAATATCGACATATAGGAAACATTTAGGAAAAATTGTGCGCCCACTCGGTGGAAGGTTTCGGTGTCGCGTACGTTTTTAGCTGCATGAGAAACTCACTTGGCCTGCTTTGTAGAGCTGAAAATTGTCCTGCTAGATTTTCTCGAGAATCTTACACACTCGCATATTAATTACTTCCCACACTTGCCACCATTTTTCCCTCGAGTACTACTTCAGTTCCTCATGAATGTACTGCTACTGATGAAATCACTCTCTTTACGACAGAAGACTCGTTTTCAAATTGACTGAACTCTCTACATGTACACTGTACAGTAGTTTGGGTGGGAGAAATTTCACAGTCTACTAACTAAGTATCTCCACTAATTTTATTGAACCAAAAATATTTTGACTTTAATAACAAACAGACGTTAACCAATTTCGCTGTTTGGAAGGTTCCATTAATTACGTAAAGTTTTCAGGGAGGGGGTCAGCGAAATCTTACGCTTATGTAAATGTTACATACGCTTACTATAGAAGAAGCCTTATGGAGGGGGCTCTGAATTAAAAAAATAACTATTGCGTAATTCATTAACGATCCCCTTTAGAAAAAGCGAAATAATCAAATTCGACACAACTCTGAGTAAAAAAAGTCGCTCTAGTCAAATTTCAACTTTATTGCATGTAGTATACATACAAACCGATTGTCAGTGACTGCTGTGACGTTTCCACTTCATGATTGGAACTTGTCTAATCTGGAAAGTATGTCATAACCAGCTGTAAACGTCACACTAGAATCGACGTTTGCGAAGATATTAAGTTCCCATCAAGTTTTCAACAAGTCTTCGCTCAATACCCTTTCTAGACGTATGATAGAATCATCATGATATTGTTGACAAGTATCGATCTTAGTATGATATACATAGTTACAAGTAGATACTCGGAGTATCTCGATACAGTACTGTATAGGCCCTCCATTCAAGAAAAGCATGATACACATTACGCATATTTCGTAATTCTCAATAAAAATATATATAACTTATTATAGTTTTAGAAGGGAAAATATAAGAACATAAAAGATTCTATGTACGGAATGACATTTCATTTTGCTATGGCCTAATTGAAAAATCTGAACACCTATTCCCAAACATTTGAATTATTTTTGATTATTCTTATTTATGTAAAAAATTGGCTTAAAATTAATCATTAGATCTGGCTGGTATAGAAAATACAATCAATTTGCGACATTATGAGATACCGAATTTTTAGAAAAATACAAATTCTCGAAACAATTAGTACTAAGTTATAAAAACTAAGAATTAGGATAATTAATTATATAATAATTGCTTAAACAAATAAAAATTATTAAACAACTATCAGTGAGTTGAAGAAGTCTAAATTATCAGAAGGTAATATAAATTGTTAAAAAAAATGGTTTTTAGCAACTCAAAATTATTTAAAAATGGAAAAATACATCTAAGATTGAAATTTATTCATTCACAAGAATCAATGAGAAAAAATTGGAAAGAGGTAGTAATTGAGTTCAATATTCTCCAAAAACCTTACAGCACTTTCATGGGGTAGTTTTCCAGACACCAAAAAAGGTTATTAGGGGGGTTAATATTAGGAATCTATGTCTGATTCATATTTCTCAAAGAGTTTTCATGGAATCATTAACGGGATTCCTACACCTCATACATTTTCACGTTTTGGACAGTATGTATACAATTTCTTTTTGCAACACATGCTCCGAAAGTGCACCTTTCGACGCCTGTATTCTTCATCTAAATGGAACTTTTTTTCAAGAAAACTAATTCTATCGCAGCGCATACACATTCCGAGCAAGAAAAATAATTTCTATAGCTGAGCATGCTTACTTCGATTGGAAAAATGATTTCATATCGCTGGGCATGCGTACTTTGAGCAAGAAAATTATTTCTATCGATGGGCATGGGCACTTCGACTCACTCAACTTACTTACAGCTCGATCTAAAAACAAAATTCCTACTCAGCTGATCATGTATAACAAACTGGCGCGCCACCTTGCTGAGCAAATCTGTATTAAGTTTAGTGGGTAAAGTAGATTCGTTAGCTAGATTATGTCCGTTAAACCCGGACACTTACAAGTGATATGTGACGTCGATTTGTCTAGCACCAGATCATCAACACACCAATCCTTACTCTTGGATCGCCCATCTCCCGGAAAACTCGATGAGTTCATAGTAGCTCTAGTTTGATTCTGTGAGTACGGTATGAGTTCGTGACAGTTTCCCCCCCTTTCCAGATCGTCTCGGCCCACGTGTTCTCAAGCAGAAAGTTGACGGTCTGAGAGTAAAAATCGGTGTGTTGTTAATTTGCCCGTATCTGCCTGATTGTAAATTTTTTCAGGTATTTTCTAATTGTTTTAATTAATTCGATCCACCTGCATGGAATATGCTTTGCAACGTTCCTAGCATGTTTGTCACAAAAAATAGCGTGTGACACTTGGATGCAATGGCCTTTACCATCCTTGTATCCTCATATCATGGTAGTATATTTCGATACAAGAAGGCAAACGGGCGGCTTGCTCACTGCGAGTGATGTGCCTTCACACGAGCAGTGAGCCCATGTGGCCTTGCGCATCGAATAATATTTTTCTTTACTTACAATGCAAAACCTGAGATTGACCACAATTTACAGATATTGAAAATAACCTCACCCAATAAAAAGTCAACATAGTAACCGTTTATGACGCCAGATAATGTTAGTAGTTAGTGAGCAAAACATTTTGGCCACTGATCACCAATGCAGAGCCGAATCGGCCGTTTTTGATGTCTGTAAACGGTGGGTAAATGAGAGTTCTGCATGTATCTGTAAAGAAAAATACCACGCGGCGGTGGCGGCGGATCCATCAGCATCTGGAAAATCAACTGTACCTACCTGATAATTCAAGAACAGAATAAGAAAATGTGTTTGATATCTGAGTTTCGTCAAGAGGATATCACAGCTACTTGTATCAAAGGGTCTTCCAGCACATGAACCATCAAATGTGAAGTTCACACATCCATCCACCTTCACCAACTTATAAAGAAGTTTAATAAGTTTCCTCTTTAATTTTAAAATCGGCTTGATGAGTTTGTTACGCTATCAGCGCTTTATTACCCCCGCTAACATAATTGACGCATCAAAGGCAGCTCACTGTCTCGTCCAACAGGGCAGTTCCTGGTAGACACTGCTACCTGTAAGTTCTTTTTGAATAAAGCACGTTGAGCACCTAACAGTGACTCAACCCCTTCATCGAAAATTAAATTAAATTATTTGCGCTTAACATTTGGCGATCCTGCCAGGATTAGCTAACTCCTCGAAACCTTTTATCTACGGATAAAGCCAAAAAGAATTCACATGGGAAAGCTAATACCTTGAGTTAAAGGAATCTGAATCTATGGACCAGAAAACACTAGAGAATTCTACGGAATCCTCAAATCACTTCAGAACTCCACATTTTTACGAAAATCTGAAAGAAGGAGTTAATAGCTCGCTTAAGTACAACTAGCTACTACATCAATCTATTCTACGTAAATTTAACCAGAGTAAACATTCGAATCGGACGAGGCCCGCAAATAGGCGGAAGAGGTACGCAATATACCGCGATAAAACCTACGAAGAACGGATGAGCCCAGCAGTCTGCATATCAGCAGTAAAAGCAGACCGACGCACCAACGAGCTGACTTTGCAAGGTCGTTCCGAGGAATAAAACTCACAGTTAAGTTTCATTCCTGGTGAGGTAGAATTTGTTGAATTTGGGTAGAGCATACTCCTGTTGCTGCAGAGCACTGCTCTTCCTTAATAAACAAAAAAACGCTATTTATTAAATGTGTAAATTGTAGTAGAACAATGTAACGAATTTAATAGTATTAAAGTATACTTTTAAAATTATCACCCGACATCACGTCACCCGACAAATGAAAAATAATAATAGAAATTTATCACACAAAATTACACTGGCTTTTAATGAATATCGTGATTAAAAAACGACGTACAGCATGGAAGAGGCTACAGACACTGACTCATCTTTCATGGATAACTTTACCTTCCTATTCCACATTGCAATGACGTCCCCAAACGGGTTCGTCCACTCCAATTGAGCAAAAGGATGAGATGGACGCAGTCCAGCAACTCATTTTGGAGTTACAATTCATTAAAAACGAAAACGCCAGAATAAAAGAGGAACTCGCTATCCTAAACGACGGAAACTTACACAGAAGAAAGGAAATTAAAAAGGTATCACAAGGTAATGAGCGAGTTTCGGAAGAAGATGCAGAGTCGAACCCACTAGAGAACAACGCCTCCAACAACAGTATACATCCACACGCGCAACAGCAATTACAGGTACCCGCAACAAGACCTGAAAGAACTATGGCGACAGAAAGACTACAGGAAATGCCGACGAGGAATTTACTCACCAATCCCTTATCTCCAGCCAAGGATATGATAAGAACTGTAAAAATCTCAAACGGTTTGAATAATGCGGGAATCCACGAGTGGATAAAAAGTGTAAAAAGGGCAAGAATACGATGTGACAATCCTGACCTGCTACTTGACTTCATTATTGCGGAAAAAATAAAGGATCAAGCTGAACAGTCAGTAAGACATACACACATAAGGAGTTATGAAGAACTCTATACCGCGTTGGAAAGAAATTTGGGTATACAAAGCTCAGTCGAATTGTGCAGAACCAAACTGGACCCAGTTAGACAAGGCAGTAACACGGTACAACATTATAGTCAAATGTTCAGAGCCGCACATAATAAACTAGTCTATGCAGTACAAGCGGAGTACAAATCAGGAACGGGAAGAACCATGGAATTGAAAATCGAAAAAAAGAGTGCCGTGAAAAGGTTTATAACGAACCTGAGAGAAGATACAGGTATGTCATCCCAAGTACGACCTATGAAACCCGGAACCCTAACAAAGGCACTTCAGGAAGCACTAAGAGCAGAAGCGTGACACAGAGAGAAATATAAAGATAGGATCTTGCGGCAGAGTCAAGTTCCAAAACCAGTACCCAGATTTCTACGCAGACCAACAACAATGAGACCGCAAGCAAATACATTCAGCTTTGTTTCACAAAGTATACCAAACGTCGTATTACCTCTTGCGGATAGGTCCAAAATTACGTGTCACAAATGCGGAAAATTGGGACACTTCGCATCACAATGTTCAGTCAGGACCCAAAATTTTCAACCGGGACAGTCCCAAAAAATTCCATCGAAAGTAAAAACTATTGTGGAACACCAGAAACCCCAAGAAGTATATTCAGAACACGAGGAGATGACAACAGAAGAAATCCAGGAGCAGATAAATTACGAGGACCAAGCAGAATATTAAAATTATCTGGAAGACTACAATCAGTATACAGAAGACGTAGAGACGGAACAATATACCGTCTACTAGTTGACAGCGGAGCTGCCATTAATATAATCAAAAAAGGCTCTTTACAACCAGATCAGGAAACCTTTAAATTTCACAAAAAATTTTCGATGGGCGATGACCATCACGAGTCAACAGAAGCAACCTATTTGAAGTACTGGAATAGAAAATAACTGTTCCATATAGTGGAGGACAACTTTCCACTGATAGAGGATAGTATTATCGGACTTTCATTTTTTCATGAATATTCAAGGTACGCAATAACCAATAAATACCTGATAATTGAAAAATGGAAACTCCCTTTACATCAAGAAGGAAACTACCTATCAGAGAATTCTACAAAAATATGAAAAATAAGTACACAAGAAGAGAAAAATCAATTAATTTAGATAGAGAACCAAAATGAAATCCCTGATGGAATCTATACATTATATAAGAACGAAATTGAAATCCCTTATTACAACTATACGGCTAAACCAGTAAAAATACCAGATCAAATTAATTTTGAAAGAATAGTTCCTATCAGTTCACGAGACGTGAACATTCAGCAAGAAGAGGGTGAATGCCCTGACAACATAGCTGAAGATAAGTTACTGAACGATATTGGAACCTATCACACTCGATTACAA
>JAUMHM010000083.1:39392182-39406062 GCA_032362435.1 Melikaiella ostensackeni
CGCTCTTCCGATCTTTCCGAAATGACTTTACTTTCTTATGATGATTGACAACTGCAGGCTGGCGTTCAAAAAGGTAATAAGCACCATTTTTGGACGATTTTTCAGGAGAGACAAAAGACGTCCCCAAAAAAAAAAAATTTTAATTTAGGAAAAAAAAAACACTTTGTCCCGAGATGGGGAGCGATTATGCAGCTTTTTCACTCTCATTCCCACTTTCACTTTTTGAAAATTCACGTTATCCGTCGTTTTTTTTACATTTTGAATGAAAATATGACAGAAACTTCAGCTACTATGATTGGAAAATTTAGGCGAACAATCAAATTGTTAAAAAGCATTTGTTTTACTTTATTGAAACATCTTCCACATGAAAGAAAACTTCTGGATCTGGTTTTGAATGTTCAAAATAGTCTACGGCCTGTGATTCCCAACGGATTTGGGACTTGTCCTTTCAAAAGTGATCTGCATTAAATTTTTTACAAACTTTTAATGCGGATTTCATCATGTATGCGGGAAAAATTATTCATTTTGACAATACGATTTTTATTTCTGAAAAATTTACTTAATTGTTATAAACAACTTATTTGAACAAATAAACCAGTTTATCAGTTCGTTGTAAACAAAAACGATTTGGTACTATAGACATAACAACAAATTATTTTCCAGTTGTTTTGTGACGCCGTAAAATTTGAGATAAATATCACAGCTCACAAAACTTCAATTTCAATTAAGGGGTTAGGCCACTGTAGAGCACGAAAAAATAGGCATATTTCGGGGTTTTTTTTTGTCGCAATAAAGAGATCAATCGAAATTCTGTAAAATGGGATTCATGATACTAGTAATAAAGTTCAGAAAATTTTTTTTTCAAGTTCGTTCATGACAAAATGGTGGCTGCGCAGTATTTTTTCGTCGGCGCCTTTTCTTTAAAGTGTCCACGGCTAGGAACCTAAGTCCCGCAATTTTTGACGCGAAACAAAAAACCAAAGTTTTTTCGATTCTGTAGAACAACAGCAGGAGAAGTACGTACGATTTTTTCGATATATTAATTTTTTGCAACATGGTGCACTTTTAAAAAAAAAGTGTAAAATTTCATGAAAAAAATCCGCACAAAATTGTTTATAAAAAAACTATACAATATAAAAAAAAATCCTACGTACGTCGCTGGAGAAAGCAATTTCGAATATACTCTTGAAATTTCAGATCGATCGGTGAGGATTTGTTCGATTTATGTTTCCGGCCAGTTCAAAAAAAGTGGTTTCGAAAAAAACGTATTTAAACTTAAGCACTTTGGAGCCAGAAAACTCGTCCTTCGAAGACGCGGTTCATACGGCTCTGCCTTTTTAAGTTGGAGTCGCTCCGCCATATGTCCAAGGCCATTTCAGGCAAGAACCAAAGTCGGACCTATATGGAGGATCCAGTGTGTTACAAAACATATACAAGTTATACCTGAGAGGCGTTGCGGCAAAATTAAAAATTCGGACATTTAGACATTTTTTCGGTCCTCCATCTTTTGGTATATTATTTTCATGACCCTAAAACACCTATAAGGCAAAAAAAAATTTTTCGATTGTTTGAAAATTTTACAGTGGCCTTACCCCTCAACTTATTACTTGAATTTCTTTTGACTCCCTGACTTACCTTTCGTGATTTCGGAAGCTGCACGGTATTTCCAGACTTAGCCAATCATTCATTCAGAACCTTCAATTTCAAGAGCTGATTAAGCCTGTATTTTTCTCTATTTCATGTAAATCCTGTTTTGGAGCCTGATTTGTTAAGAAATATGGAGTTAAGAAAACTTAGGATACCTTCTGAGAACCTAGTTGAATTTTGATCATTTTGGCCTTTTGAATATTCCCGCCATTTCTATCCCATTCTGACGCTGTAAGAAAACGGCCTTGAACTGGAATTTAAATCCTGTCGTATACAAGGAAATGCAGCCAATCAGGAAAGAAACAAGTTATTTGAAGAACCATACTCTCAAGAACATTCATTGGTTCATCAAGTTTTTTTCATTTTCTTCTTTTCGGAATTGATGTGAAACTACTCTTGTCTGTGGTAAGGTTTCATTATTATTAATCTGATTGAGAAGTGTTCTGTTGAAGTTCTGATTTTTTTTTAATGTTTATAAAACAGTTCCATTTCAGAATTACTCAATTGGATTCTATTTTTAAATAAGAATATTTAAGGAATATTTCTCATTCCAGTCCTTAACTTTGTCTTGATTAAATAGTGACATGAAAAACCTTCATTTTGACTGCAAAGTTCGAAGTATCGGACGAAAAGGTCACTTGACCAATTTTGTCAAATTATTCTTAGAACCAATATAACCTTCTTAGTTACTTAAATTCTCTTTCATGAAGTCATGTAAAATCTCTTCGATTTGAAACCTACCTAAATTGTATTTAAGTCCCAAATTTAGAAACTTTATATAAATAGCTCCGAAAATTATAATTATTCTGAATTAACCCTGCACTTTTGAATTATATCTATATTCATAACCTCAAACTTCAAATGTTATTTTGTATTGAATAAACTCAAGTTGAGCTTGTTGAATTTGAAATTATTATTTGTAGTTTGAAATAATCATTTGGACGAGATAATCTTTTCAGATTCAGAACCACACCCCTCTACAATTTTCCGGAAAAGGGGCTGAGCTAGACCAAATTTATTTAACGACTAATTGTGCCAATTTTGTTCAGTAAATTTAGTTTTGATTTATTTTGAATTTCATTTCTCCATGTCAGATTGAGTAATTTGAGTTGATCTAAGATAGGTTTGGCGCTCAATCATTATTTTGATTTGGTAAAGAAAAAAAAAGTTTCATTTAAAGGTATAATTGATTGTTTCAAAAGTAATCAGCTAATTACCTTAGAAAAAAATGTCGGTTACAATTTGGTGCCCAACGTGGGGGCCTTAGTAAGTATATGAGAAGATTATTTTGATTTAGAATTTGTGATTTTGGACTTTGAGTTTAAAATATTAAATATCTTGAATTTAAGATAAAAAATTTGAATTTTGAGGTTATCAAGATGGAGATTGGAAATGAATTAATATTTCCAATTATTTGAAGATCTCAAGTATGTTAACTTTAATCCAAGATGAAGTTTGAAATAAATAGATATTTCAAGCTATATGAAGACCCTAACCCCCTAAATATTTGACAACAAAAATATTTGAAATAGACTGCTATTTTCAATTATAAGAAAGAATGAAGAGAATAACAAGAATTTCGTATTTCTTGGAGAATTAGGACCAATAAAATTTTTAGACCATATTTCTCACCGATATTAGTAAGAAGAAATGGAGGTCTTTAATTTGAAGATCCAAGATTTATATATCCTTTAATCTTTATCCTAATATCCTGGTATCCTAACATCTTTATATTCTAATTTCCTCACCTGAAAAATCCAAATTAAATAAAATTTTAATTTGAAGTTGGATAATGATTTTTTGAAAGCTCTCATTGATGTAGATTTAGTTGAACTTTCCCTGATAAGTAATTTGAGAACCCAAACAAAATGGCTGAAACAAATGATCCTCACGCGTGGATTTATTTATTAACCAATGATAGCTTATATCAGGAAATTAACAATCGTGGATTACCGGTCTTAGGTGGCGTTTGCGCAAAGCGTGATAGGTTGCTTAAATTTCTGCAAAATGAAATCTTATAGAATCAACCCGTAGAAGAACGAATTGATAATTCAATTCCCAACCCATTGGAAGAAGAAGAAGAATCAATTTCATTTCCCGAAGAAGTAAATGACGATCCTAAAATTACTATGAGTAGTAGTGATTTTGAACATTTGAATCAAAACAATGTCGGGATTCAAACTAACAGGTTATCTACACCGACTGAGAACAATTTCAGTAATTCGGATCAATGAACTAATCGAGCCAAACCTTCAATTTTCAATTCGGAAAATGGTGCAATTCCCTGTAAAGCCCTATTAAATCCACCCCGAAATATCACTTCGTTCTTTTGTGGAAGAAACTTGATCTTGAATAATCAACATAATTTTGATCCTGAAAATGATTTAACAAGAAATCTAATCTATCGAGGAAATGTACCTAATGATAGATCCGAACTTATTGTACCTTTGAATCCTAATCCTTCGCATGCAAATTTTGAAAATGGTCATCTAATTAGAAACACTGATAATGAAAATCGTTTACGAGAATCGGTTATAAATTCACAACTAATTCGAGATAATCGTTCCTCTATTCAGAATCCCACTGACATTTTTCAAGAAAATTTCCCTAAAGGAAATTCGAATCATATACGCTTTAGTGAGGACAATTTTTATGTTCCTCGAAGGTCAAGAACAGATGAATTGTCTGAGAGAGAATCGAAAGATTATTTTTATCAAGAAAGCCACTTTTTGCCAAGAAATGAAAATTATCCCAAAAAATCTGGGGAAAATGATGTTTCTTGTGAAAATCAGAGAAATAAACGTTTTCAAGGATCGGGAGAAAATGAGTTTTCTAATAGAGACGTAAGAGACAATTTTCCTCAAAAATACAGAAAGATTAAAAGTTTTCCAAAATACGAACGGGACAATTATTTTACAAGAACCAGAGAAGCTTTACAAGCATTGAATTCAGATTCCCAAAATGAGTCCTCGTAAATGTTGTTATAATTCTAATTTTGAACAAAATCCAAAGTTGACAGCAGCTCAAGCTTTTGATATAATGAGAAAATGGATGTTTGAGATTTTCTGGTTCAAGATCTGAAGATCCTGAAAGTTCTATAGTAAAATTCAAGATGGTCGTGCCATTGTTTCTGTTGATGATTCAAGTACTTCCCTTCTCTCTTACAGGAATGGCTCAAAAATGGTTTAATTGGAGAACTTTTGATGAGTTCGTGCAAGATTTTAGATCCCGATTCGCTGATGCGAAATCTGAATTTGAGATACAAGAAATTTACCGAAGGACCCGAAGCGAACGTGAGCGTGTTGCCGACTACTTCACTTGTATGGTATCTTTGCTTGACAGAGTCATTCTTAAATATTCTGTTGCTGAGGAATTAAGCTTCATAGAAATCTTCCGCCAAAATATCAGTTGGTTATTCCCAGAGACGCTTTCTATAGTTTAACTCAACTCGAAAAGATTGCAGTTACTGTTGGGAAAACTTATTCAATTAGCAGAACTTTTATACCACCCCCAGCACTTGAAAGATCCCTTCTAATTGATTTGGCTTATAAAGATCCTTCTCGTTCTAAAAGAGAAAATAAGGAATTAATTTCGCTATTAAATGAACCTGAGGAAGACATTCAGGACCCTTATGACTTACTCGAAACATTACTCTCATTGAAGGAAAATCAAACTAGTCTTCATAATTCTTCGTCTAACGTAGAGAACCCTAACCCTAAACCAAAGAATATTCCTAAAATTGTTGATCCAAAGAATTTACCATCTAAGAATTCTTCAACTTACCCTTTTCTGTCTAACCACATAGAAACTATTCAAAAAACTCTAGATCGAGAATCTAGGGACATTATATGTTGGAATTGCTATAAAATAGGTCGTCGTCATCAAGAATGTTTAGTACAACAAAAACTGATTTTCTGCTTTAAATGCGAAAAGAAAGATTTCACTCATCTAAATTGTCCTAATTGTTCGGGAAATTAATAGAAGAGACGTTGGATTGGGCAAACACGCCTCTTATTAATTTTGATAAGCCCTTAATTAATTTAGAAACTCCGATCAAAAATAAAAATAAATCAGAAATTCTTGACTTCGTTGAAATTGACTATTCTAATTTACCAATTAATTTATCCGAATCTAAAGGAGCTTACAAAGCTGAGAATCTGAATCTCACTATCTTTTGTGAAAAAGGAAAGTATTTTATTGACAAGAAAGAACTTTATAAAGTCAATGATAACTTAAATATTAAAGTCATAACAGAAATTTCTGATAAAGTGATAAATCTTAATAATGAATTTTCTTCTGATTCTGAATCATCCTCTTTGCCTAAGGTTATAGATCAAAATGAAAATTTAAACGTCCCCGATATTCTAGATCGAGAAACTAATAAAGATATCAATTTACTTGATTTTTTTAATGATGCTACGAGTTCAAATAAAACTGTATTCACTCAGAATTTAGATCCTTACCCTGATGTAGAAACCTTATCAGACGAGAAATTTTGTTCAGATTCCCAAGAAGATAAAGATCCCAACAATAATTTACATTCTTTTGAAAAATCCTCTCTTTTCAATATATCAGTTATTTCTTATATACCTATGTAAGTGTTTTTCTGGTCCAGAAACTTTGATGTTTGTCACCATTCGAATTCTTGGTCATTCCATCCAAGCATTAGTTGATGTTGGAGCTACTAGGTCTTTCATAGGACCTAATGGTCCAGGGATAACAAAGAAATCAGGACTCAGAATGGAAAAGAATCATGGTACAGTGCAGGTTGCCAATAGCGCTATTCAAACGTCTCTGATAAATTGATTACTCCTGTCGAACTTAAAAAAGAAGCTAGATTAATGGAGATCCGAGTTTTGAATTCCCTACCAGTAGATTTCGTAATAGGATTAGATTTCCTCAAAATTTTCGGCATATCATTAGACTTTTAAAAGAGAAAATAAATATTCAGTAATGATCCTTTTGGAAATTTTGATTTTATCGTTGAAGAATGGAGTTCGGAAAAATGGTGTGGATTAAATGAACTAACGACAGATCAGGCTAAAATACTAAGAGAATTACTTAAGCAAGATATTCCTGAAAATCAAGGAAAATCCGGCCTAACTTATCTTACTGAACATGTAATAGATGTAGAAAATCATGTTCCCATAAAGCAGCGTTGTTACCCAGTTTCTCCAAAAGTCCATGAAGAAATAGTTGCAAAAGTTAATAACATGTTAGCTGATGATATTATAGAACCCACAAAGAGCGGATGATCAAGCCCAATAGTTAGAGTTAGAAAACCTGATGGTACCTGATGGTTAAAATACCTGATGCCTTGATTTTAGAAAATTAAATTAAATTGCTAAGAAGGACGCTTATCCTTTACCCCGAATAAATTCTATTTTAGACGAGTTACGTTGTGCTGAATATATTGCCAAATCAGATATTCATGAAGGCTTTCTTAATATTCCTTTAGAAACGAATAGTAGAAAAAAAACATCTTTCACAGTATTAGGTCGCGAATTATTTCAACTTAAAAGAATGCCATTTGGCCTTACCAACGCCCCTGTAACTTTTCAACGATTAGTTGATACTCTTATAGGTCCGGAAATGGAACCTCATGTTTTTGCTTATATGGACGATAATATAATTGGAACTAAAACTTTTGAAGAAGACCTAGAATAGTTGTCTATAGTATTAGAGAAAATTGAAATTGCTTACTTAAATTTAAATTTTGATAAATATGAATTTTGTTGTTCTCAAATGAAGTATTAAGGATACCTACTTAATGAAAACGGTTTAATTGTAGATCTCAATAAAATTTCCCCTGTTCTTGAATATCCTGTGCCTAATAATGTGATAGAACTGAGACGATTCTTGAGAATGGCCTCTTGGTATAGAAGGTTTATCCCAAACTTCTCTCTAATTGTAGCTCCCTTAAATCTTTTTTTGCGAAAGTAGCAACATTGGCTTTGGACGGATGATCAGACTTTATCTTTCGAACAAATTGGAAACTGTTTGGTGGAGGCTTCCATTTTATCTTGTCCTGACTTCAATATCCCTTTTGAACTTCAAAGAGATGCAAGTACTTCTGGTCTTGGTGCTGTTTTAACCCAGAAAATTAATGGAATAGAACGATCGTCGTTTCCTTGAAGTTAAAAAACTATCCAGAAGGATTCCCTATTCGGAAAACTCTAAATGATAAGCTTTATCATTTTAGACCCGACCCTATAATTTCATCTTTAGTTCAAGACTTAAATGAATGGAAATTGGATCCACCGGATAAGAAAAGGAAAGCAGTTCTCTTTGAAGCTCACTATAATCCACAATCAGGTCACTTAGGTACTGAAAAAAACATATAAAAGAGTCGCAACAATCTACTTTCGGCCCAGATGTTACAGACACGTATCAGATTGTATTAAAAAGTGTGAAACATGTCAAATGTGTGAAATTGATCAAAATGTCCCTTCTGGCTTGATGGGCCATAGAATTGTTGATGAACCTTGGGTAGTTGTTGCTGCTGATGTTATGGGTCCCTTGTCTCGAAGCAAATCTGGTTTACAATATATTTTGGTATTTCAGGACTTGTTTACTAAATAGGTTGAGATAATTCCATTACGTTCAGCAATATGTAGGAGGATTCGAGATTCTTTTCAAGAATTAATAATAAATCGTTGAAGACCTTCTAGAGTTCTCCATACTGACAATGGAACGGAATTTTCTCAATAACACACTTCGTACGTTAGTTCACGAATTTAATGTTGCCCATACAACTTCTCCTCCATATCATCCCCAAGCAAATTCTGTAGAACGTGTTAACAGAATATTCAAAACTATGATAGTTTCATTCATCAATAAAGATCACAAAACATGGTATTAGCATTTGTCAGATTTTAGATTTACATATAATACTGCTTATCATACACCATTAAAAACTAGTCCCGCATTTTTGAATTCAGGTAGAGATTTGAAACAAATTAATTGTATGCGCAAACCTAAAGATGGTGTTGATTTCAATTAAGATCCTCAAGCAATTGACCTTTGGAATGGAGAATTGAAGAAAAATTAAAGTTATGAGAGACTGAATTATCAAAAATTCAGACAAAGCTTCACAAAAACAATCTCACCAATACAGCTTGCGTTATCGTGAATCGAATTTTTCTGTTAGAGATTTTGTATTATTGCGTGATAGAGTATTATCATCTAAAGAAAAACAAATCGCTTTGAAATTAAGTCCAAAACTTATAGGCCCTTTTAGACTTTCCACAGTTCTTTCTCCAATTGTTTACAAAATTACTGATGATGTTCATAATAAGGTCACTCAAGCACATATTCAAGATTTGGAGGCGTTAATCTCTTTATTGTGACTTATTTTTATTTTTAAAATAATTTTTTTTACAGAAAAATTTATTTGGTAAAAATGGACAAATTTTTGGATATGGTAGATACCACTGAAAAGATTCTCACTTCCATGGAAAAAAAGATACAGTGTTGGATCTCTGATGACGAATCAGAAGAATTAATGGTGGATCAGGAGACACAAACCAATAATTCTACGAGCGATGTCGGTGTCCAATGTTCTTTTGAGTCGGAAAAGTTTGAGAAGCCTATCTGAACTTATTCCAAGGAAGTTCGGAAATTTAAGAAGGACTATGTTAAACTTCATAAACTATATTCTAAACACCAAGCACCTTCCATCATCGTTCCTCATCCAGAACCCTCCTCAGAACCAAATTATAGAACCCTCCCCAGAATCTCATCGAGAACCCTCCCGAGAATCTCATCCATAACCCTCTCCAGAATGTCATTCAGAACTCTTCTAAGAATCTCATCCAGAACCCCTTCCAGAATCTCATCCAGAACATTATCTAGAACCCTCTCCAGAATCTCATCCAGAACACTCTCCGAAATCTCATCCAGAACCCCTCCCAGAATCTCATCCAGAACATTATCTAGAACTCTCTCCAGAATCTCATCCAGAGCACTCTCCAAAATCTCATCCGGAACCCTTTTCAGAACCCTCTCCACAATCTCATTCAAAACCTGCTATCGAGCCTAAGTTAGAAATCCCTATCTAACCTCAGACAAAACCTATTCTCGGAGATCAATCAAAATCCCTTATCGATCGAATATTTATTGAAACAAATTCTTCTGGCCAAACTAATGATGAATATGCAGTTCATCCAGATCTTTTTAAATTACTAGCTTCTTCGGGTAAACCACTAAAACTCGATTATCAAGAACCTCAATGCTTATTTTCCGCACAAACTACCCACGTTTCAAAATTCAAGATCCTTAAAATAACTTCAGATTCAAATCCTATTCTTAGTCACAATTTTATGAAATCGATTCGTACAACTTGATCGAAAAATTTAAAAACCCAACCCGAAATTAATCCGAAACAAGAGTCCAAATTCAACTCCAAAGAAATCTCTCACCTATTATCTATAAAATTACAAAAAACCCGAGGGATTGAAAGAAAAAACCATCGAATGGCTTGATCAGAATACTAGATGGGGATGTTGGAGATGCGGTTCAAGCTGCCTTAATTATTTTGAGGACTGCTATATAACTAAAGGAAATTCAGTAACCTTTTGTTATCGATGCGGAGAACTTGGAGTAAAAATTACTGAATGTGTGTTCTGTAAAGATTATTATTATAACAAAACGTTTGGTCCTAATACTTGATCTTACAAGAAGTTTTATCGTTGATAAATTTCAAGATATAAACTTGAATTCATAATTATTCTTTGAATCACATCTTAAAAAAAAACTTTCCCAATATTCTAAGTTTATTTTGTAAGTCATAATCAAATAATCATGGTCCAATCTCGAAATTCTGTAATTGACGGCCGGAATGCAAGAACCGGGCGAACGCTGGAAACGGGTAAAACTATTGTCCAAGTCAAGAAAGTGGGGATCGGAAATTTTTTTTCGAAAATCCTTGTTCGAAGAATTTGACAATATAGAAATTTAGAAACTGCATCTTTGCTTCAGGAGAGGTTTTTTGGTTGCATCGCTTGTTTTTTTCAGAAAAAAATGTTACTTTTTTCGCAGTTTTTTTTTCATTGAAAAACCGTGTTTTTTTAGAATCAACTCGCAATGGTGTGGCCAATTCTTAATAAAGTGGGCAATTCGTTTTCAACGTGTGGAGAAGTTTTTGCAGCTTCCGTTGATGTAGGTGAACATTTCATAAACAATGTAATTGTTTATAATAATTTAATCCGAAAAAATACCGTGTTTTCCGAGCTCCTGCTATTAAAATTTTTCGTATACAAAGGAGTACGGAAAAATCGTGAAGACAAATACGTGAGGCAGTGTTGGGAGAAGTTTTTCGTCAAGCAATATCTTGTTTGGTCGAAAATTTGGAAAAATGCGATGAGTTGAAGTCAAAAGCGCTCGCCGCTCGAAGCGATTTCCGCGCGACATTCCACTAAGAACCTGAGGCGAGAATTTTCACGAATCAAAAGCAGTACTCTTCAAACCAAAGATGTTTTTTCAAATAAAAACGTAATATATTTTGAAATAAAGAATCCGTTTTATTTTGAAACAACGCAGATCAATGATCCAGAAACATTTAATCACTATTCGAAAAACCCAAGAGTTCTTTCGAGACAGATAGTTCTTCCAAGACTCAGTAATAATCTCTATTTCTTTGCGTATTTGTGTCAAGCATTTCAATTGGTTTTTGCATTTCAAACCTTCTGTTTTCTCGAACTTGAATGCGCGTTTAGACAGGTATAAATGAACATTTATTATATTTCATATTCATGCTACTTGAAAATACTCAATTATTCTGATTTCACTGTTCTTTATTACAGTCTTTCTCATCTTTCGCATTTCTTAGAACCATTTCTTCAAAGAATTTTTCGCAAAAATCCTTTACAGATTGACTGCTCTCCTACTTTTTTGAACGCGATATCAAAATCTTTCATTGTGTTTAAATCGTCAATCATAATAAATTCCGGATTTTTCGCTAACCTGACAATTTCGAAATATTCGATAGGTGTTTCGACTACTTGCTTATTCCTTTTTTCCGTCCATACAGTCCAAAATTGCGATCGCACTGACAGTATGAATGACCTTTGACAGGGAAAAAATGTTGAATTTCGAGTTGGAAACGGTTGGATAAAAGAGACATAAATGAAAAAAAATTTGTAGTTCTGTTCGCCACAACTAGCCGGAAATAAAAATATTTTGTCGTAGCAATTCAACGGGAGCTCTTTCTCAATAACGTGCAAGAGAAAGTTACAAACAATGCTGGCCCCTTTTTGAATTTTCTTCCTAAAAACGTGAAGATGTAACTTCGTTTTCCACCATCATTAAATATGTGGACATTGAAAATATGAAGCCAAAGCAAGCGTTTGTAAAATTGCTCGTTCGCGTGTATTTTTGGCAATGGCAAATTTTGTGAATAATCGAATTCCATGATCAAAACGTTTTTTTCGGACTTTATCGAATTTGGAATTTTTCGGTAAATAATTACGTCAGATTTGTGTTGTTCGTAAAAATAATGCGTTTCACAACATGGTATCGAATCACAATGCTCTTGAATCAGAACTCTCATTTCGTCGGTTAATTTTAAGGGGTGATTTTAGTGCTTCGCACGTAAATATTCTTGAGAATCGTTTCGCAGGACTTATTTCTGAACAGTTTCGAAGCGCGATTTATAGTGACTTGTGAAAGATTCAACAAAAATTGCCGGCAAAGCGTAGTTTCTCTAGAAAGTTCTCGAAATGCGTACGACCAACGATTGATTAATTTTTGGTTTGATTCCGGTCTCGATTCCGCAGAACGTTTCGAAGTCATCACTGATTTCAATTTTACATTTTGAACTTCATACCCGCCGCTTGTCCAAAATTTGTCAGAATACAGCTGTTGACGATCATCGGACACATCTTCGGAACACTTCTTGGGGCAGCAATTTTGAACGCCAGTGGAAATTTTTGCTGCAGCGATTTCTTCCAAGATAGATGTGTACTCTTTTCCCTGAAGCGAAAAACGATTTCTCAATAGAAATAAGACCATAAAACAAGGATTTTTGCAAAGAGTGTTAAAAAAACAAACCTGGTTGCGAGAAGTTTTGTTGATATTTCGTTTCCACGATTTTCCATCTTTCGAACGTTTGCGGGTTGATTTCTTTGACGAACTTCCATCACTACTTTTGCGTTTCTGCCCATTTTTATACGACATTCAAATACAAACGAAGAAATAGAAATGTTTGGGAAAAAACCCGAAATTCTATAGCACAATTTGAAATAACGTGATTGCGACTGCAGAGGAACGACTTCTTTTTCAACGAGAAACAATGAAATATAATGAATGTTCATCTCTGCCCGTCTAAACGCGCATTGAAGTCCGAGAAAAGGAGGGGTTTGAAATCCAAAAACCAATTGAAATACTTGACATAAAGACGGCCAAAACCAAAGATTATGACTGAGTATTGAAAGAACTATTTGTCTTGGAAGAACTTTTTAAATGTGCACAATTCACAGAGCGAAGCAGGAATGACCACTTTGTTTACATTTTCTATATTGTAGTATTTCTTTCAAGGTCTCACAGGCACAGGTTTGTTTACATTTTTTCTAACAAAACAGAATGCACTATCAAAGACTGGCTTTAATGAGTATAGCTCCCTTATTAAAATGTTTTTTTAAAAGAATTTCTATCATCATTTTTCAATAACATTTTAAGAGTCAAATAGAATATATTGACAAGAAAACATTTTTTTTTTTTTGGTACTCATTTAATTTTCATTGTGCCCTTTGAACGAGCTGCAGGTCGCACTTAATTATCCGAGTGCAGACGCTCTTGCCTACGCGCGAGTACCGACCGAAATCGAGGTAAAACAATCATAGTTTTTGAACCGTTGAATCAATCGAAATAATATTTTCCCAAAAACTTTTTCATTCCATTCTGAACAACTTTGCAGCTGGGACTTTTTTCTTGTTCAAAATTCGCTCGACTCCTCATGTTCTTCATGTACAAATTTATAAATTTGTTTTTAATTTTGAATGAGAAAGAAAATTTATTTACTTAAGGCTCTATCAGCCTTAAGGGCCTTCGAAATCATGAGCAAATCCTAAATGTAAAACTAAGTCCAAACGGAGAAACCATTTTGTCTAGTTTTTTGCATACATAATCTGAAGAGTAACAAGATTTGCGGAGCAGGCGGTTTTTTCGGAAAAAATTCTATTTTTTATGTAATAATTGAATAAAAAATGCACCTTAATTAGCGGCACCACGATGAC
>JAUMHM010000083.1:39406162-39423598 GCA_032362435.1 Melikaiella ostensackeni
CTCGATTCGCACCAGAGGGCGATGCATTTGCAACAAATAACATTGTTGATTATTCAAGGAATGCGCATTCAAACGAAAGTAAAACGAAAATTATTTCTCCATTTTATTCAAGCAAAACAAAAAAAATGAGAAGTTTTAAAGTTAATTTCCCCAGAATTTTTAATTTATTTTCGAATGGTGCCAGGTACAGGATTTGGAATACAGGAGTCGCATCCACATTCTACCCCCGTCGAACAACCCTCGGTTGTACCTGTGCCTGCGCGACTTCAACCCGCCTTGCTTCCTCTCCGTCCGTATCGCTGATCTTCGACGGTAGTTGATACTCCAAGCGAAATCACTCCTTTTCTCATTTCTCTCTCGTCCTTAAATCTCTGCGAATGACGAAAAAGAAAAAAGACCGGAAGAATCAGCAAGAGTGACTCTTACTCTTTCTTCCTATGAAAAGCCCATGAGAGTGTGCCCAACAAAAAAAAAACATTGTAACAAAAATATAAAAAATCAAATTGGTTGGCCCTCGATTTAGCCACGTTCTCTAGCGGATATTTCTTTCAAGAGAGGAGGAGCTGTTTACAAATAATTGAAAACAACAAGAGGACAAGGTAATTTTCTGGTGAAACCTGCAACATTATAAGAGATAAAAAAGGGAAGCGGTCGGTTTCTTTGAATTGGATTGGGTGTCGTATTTTCTTTGATTTGGGTGGTTTGGCTGTGCTGCTTGCGATCGTTTGGGTTTCATCGGGTGTCGTTGTATTCTCTTATTACTTGACCTCATTACTGTCACAATGTAGGCTTTATCTGTACAAATGTGAATTGAAATGACTCTCATTTATGGAGAAAGTGGCAGGAATATCGAAGATGCTGTCACTCTTTATGCTCAACGTTTTCCAGGCAGTGTACCATCACGCGCTTTTTTTTACCGGGTTGTACAGAAATTCATCACTGACGGAAAAGCACAAGCAAAAAAAGGAATCGTCGAAAAACTATTACTGGAGTTAATAATGAAATCGCGATATTAGCCGCAGCCGCTCATGACCCCCATGTTAGGACTTGACAACTAAGCCGTGATTCCGGAATGTCTCTAACCAGTGTTTGGAATGTATTAAAACGTAATAAATATAATCCCTTTCATGTTTCACTGCATCACGAACTTCATGACAATCATTTTCAGAACCGAGTGGCATTTTGTCAATGGGCACTCCAGCAGATACAAGGGAACTCAAATTTCTTTTTTCTAGTATTGTTTTCAGCCAAGTCGTCCTTCAAGAACCACAGTACGGTTAATCGACATAACATGCATTATTCGAGTGTAGAAAACCCACACTGGTTGCGCGAAATTGAGCGTCAGCGTCCTTGGTCCGTCAGCGTTTGATGTGGAGTAATTAGAGAACAACTTATCGGTCAGTATCTTATTGATGCTAATTTAAACGGTGACAAATACCGTAAATTTTTGAAAAATGAACTTCCAACATTGCTTAAAGGCCTAAGCGTGGAAGTGCGACAGAACATGTGGTTTCAACATGACGGTTGTCCAGCGCTTTATTCGGCAATCGAGCATCAAGCACAGAATCCCGAATTCAGCGGTCACTGAATCGGTAGAGGAGGTCCGGTAAATTGGCCTCCTAGATCGCCAGACCTTACGTCGCCGGATTTCTTTTTGTGGGATTATTTAAAGAATCTAGTTTTTCAAGGAATTCCAAGAACTCGGGAGAAAATGAAACAGCGAATCAGGAATGCTTGTAACAAAATAACACCAGACACACGCCGTAGTTCTGTGCAAAGTTTCCAAGCGCGGATCAACAAGTGTATCGAAGTGGGAGGACACCACTTTGAGCACTTAATGAAAAATTTTCATCAAAAAGAAGCAGCTCGATGCTGAGAGATGAAGAACTTACTGAAAAAACACCCTGATGGTGGGAGGCGAGGGGACTGACCGAAAGGAAGCACCTCCATGGTGAGAGGCAAGGGGATTCACCGAAAACAAGAACCCCGATGGTGAGAGGTGAGGGGACTCACCAAAAAAGCACCCTGATAGTGAACGGCGAGGAGACTCACCGAAATCAAGCACCCCGATAGTGAGAGGCGAGGGGACTCACTGAAAACCAGCACCCCGATGGTGAGAGGCAAGGGGACTCACCGCAAAAAGCACTCGAAAGGAAACAGGCAACTACTACGTCCACGTCGTTGTTCCTGGGAAGCGCTAAAAGTAGTAAATTCATTGGCTGCTTACATACCTGGAGTCAAAATGAGAAGCCTGCGTTTTAAAAATGAAATTAAGCTTTCTAATTTTTCTACTCCACTGTAACCCTCTTACCAGGTGGGTGGAGGGTGTGTTAAAAATTAAATTGATTACAATTGAGTAGTTCTCCTGCAACAATAAACACGTCTTTTTTATCTATCATTTGGAAGCGCATTCCTTAAATTGTCAACGATGTCATTTTTTGCAGATGCATCGTCATTTGGCGCAAATCCAAGAAAATTTTTCAAATAAAACTTACGTATTTTTAATGAAGAATCTGAATCTGCAATGGAAAATATAGGCTCCTATTTGAAATTTCAAAGTTACCCTTTCCCTACCGCCCCCAGGGGGTGGGTTTTAGGGTAAATTTTTGCGGAATCGCTTTCACCCATCGAAAATAAATTTTTTTTTACGGACTTTTTTTCGTTGGGTGCGTATTTCTTGAGATATTTTACTGTCTTAAGATAAACAAACACCCTGTATGTGTATATATAGACAGCAGCCATACCACGCTGAAAACATCAGTTCTCGTCTGATCACTAAAGCTAAGCAGCGTTGGGCACGGTTAGAACTTGGATGGGTGACCGCTCGGGAATACCGCGTGCTGTTGTCATGTACCAGTTCCGGTTCGGTTCCTTTGGAATGGAATCGGAGGGCCTATGACGGTGCCACCGGACGCGTTCTCATATTGCGGATGGAGGGTCCCTTTGCCGAGGGTTTTTGCTGAATGCGTTTACAAAAGTTAATGAGCAGTCGCGGAAAATTATCCAGGGATCGGAGAGACGGTCTACGTCTTGAATGGACGGATTAACTCAGAGATGACTTCCTGGATTGCTACGATGCCAGCATTATCTCTGCTCGCAGGGGTTACATGGCGCGCCGGCACACTCTGTGCTGCCGGAAACTCCCAGAGCTTTCGCACGTTTCGCAACGAAGGTTGCAAAACCGCGTCGACAACCTCTTGCAAACAGAATATATACGCGGAACGCTTTCCCAACCGTTAAAAGAACAAGCCGCAGACGAAAAAGAGGATGGAACATTAAGACCGACCGCGGAAATCAGTCACCCTCCGAGAGATCATGGCGATTTTAGGATGAAGAGAAACATTGACATCCAGGTTCCTCCTAAGCCCCGAAATCTAATTGAAATGGATGACGCCCGTTGTGAGGATCTCTCGGAAAAGTCCGACCTCTGGACCATCACTCGTTCAGTTTATGATACGGCGAGAGCTTTGACCGTTTCAAATCGAAGAGTAGAGCCGACGATAGATCAAAAGATCAAAAGGCGCTTGCATCAACTGAACAAGATATTTGACTGGGCTAGACAGAACGCGTCCCTTATTCAGTGTGTGATTGACTCCATAACATCTGGTAAGCCTTTTACACTGAAAGTCCAAAAGTTCGCGCACGAACTGAGGATCCACCATCACACATTGAACAATTAAAAACTACGGCCTATCAAGCAGCACATTGTTGACAAAATACGGGTGTTATCTGATTGAAAGTTTATCCACATATAGTGGGATGCATAGAGAGATTGATGCACCTTTGGAAAACCAGATTCACCATCTCATCTGTAAAACTTCACGTGACAACTTACAGCGCCAAGTTCCAGAGAGGCGTCTTTCAGGGTGACACCATGAGCCTTCACACATATATTTTATATGGATGACTTGAAGATCTACGCTTTTGGGGCACATCATCTCAGGATGCTCTAAAGATCGGCGAGGGGTGCACACGAGAATTTGGTATGAATTTTGGATTGGACAAGTGTGCCAAGATTCATTTGAAACGAGGACGACTTGCTAGCGTTAGCGATGAACCTGAACCCACGGACAGGAGCACTATTGGACACCTTTGCGCTTGACAGACCTACCTATACCTAGAAGAGTCAGAGAGTCGCATTCAGGATATAACATAAGTGAAGAAGGCTCTCCGAAGCAGATACAAGCGTCTCGTTTGACAGATTTGGTCTTCTAATCTGTCAGCGTTGAACAAGATACTTGCAACAATCATGCTCGCCTTCCTGGTTCTACTCTATTCATTTGGGGTGGTTTCATGGACGAAGCATGAACTCACAGCCCTCAATATCGCCACACGTAAGATCATGCACATGCAGAAGAGCTTGCATATCAACTCGTCCGTTTAACGCTTATACATCCCACGCCATAAAAGCGGACGCAGACTTCTATTTATCCAGTGCCCTTATGACCTTATGACTTATGACGAATTAACTTGGTCACAGCTCACATCGTGGCAGATGGAAGAGATCCTCTCCTGACAATAGTCAGGAACCACGAGATGATTGGCAACGGAGCGTTCCTCTACAAAGCCGCGAAGCAGGCGGCCGAGACCCTTGGCCCTGATCTTAACATCAGAAGTGAGGAAAGTGCATTATTCCATCTAGATGCCTTACTTCTGAAAGCCCGAGTGAAGAATGCAGAGGTGAACAAGTTTCTCGAACAGCTCCACGACAAGAAAATGCACGGAAACTTTCACAGAAAAGTAAAGGATCAGTCTTTATCAATGGAGTTAACATTTGCTTTTCTTAAATCATCCGGTCTTAATTTGGGCATAGAGGGTTTTCTATATGCGTGTCAGGATGGTGTAATTTCCACCTTGGGAAACCGTAGCCGCATCTTACGTGAAGAAGCGCCGAGCGACAGGTGCAGAGCATGTCATGCACATTCTGAGCACCTACGGCACATTCTATCCGGGTGCCCCACTCACGCGGGAAGGACGTATCTCCACAGGAACAATGCGGCCCTGAGAGTGCCTCATTGCCATCTTTGTCGCTCTGATGGTGTTAACCGTGACCCCGCCCTATCGAACGCTCCCAGAGAGATAGAGTCAATCGTCGAGAGCCAGTTGTGCAAAATTTACTGGAACTTCGACTTCAGACTAAAGGTTGTACATGCGAGGCCTGACATCGTAATCTTTAACAAAGAGGAACGAATTATCTTCGTGATGGATTTCTCGGCTCCGACCGACAGTAAAATTACAATTAAGGAGAAGGAAAAGGCGAAGATGTATAGAGACCTTATAAGGGAGCTGCGGGCAATATTTCGAGAACATTCGCTTCAAATAATTGTCCTTGGAATCGGTGCTTTCGGAGGAACGAAGCGATCACTTTTTCGAAACCTCAAAGCCATACCCTCGTGCCAAAAACATGCCAAGGCACTTGTGAGATGGATGCAGAGAGCTGTCATTCTTGGGTCGCTCCGTGTCCTTAAGTCTCACAAGGAATTCGCCGGGCCTTCATCGTAATTCCACCTTACGATGTGGTCACCTATCTCTCGGTTGTGAGGCGTGGCCATGAGTGTGATTTACCGCGGTTCTACTGGGAGACAGTGTCATTCTCATGGATGGCAGTCGCTCCCAGAGGACCCTGCGGTGGTTTTTTGACCATTTTTTCTTAATATATATATTTATTCATTTATTCATTTATATAACATAGAAAATTTTATTTATTAAACATTTACTTTCCAATATTTTTTTATTTTGAATAGTTTCTTTTGTCTTGTAGGATTAATGAGGCAGTGAAATTGTTTAAAGAAGGAGTGTGATAAATATAATAATTAGTAATTCTCTAGACAGTTGCAAATTATCTTAAACAAAAAATATTATTCCTAACATTCATTGAGTGTGTCATTAATTTCAGAAAATATTAACTTTTCATAATTGACAAAATGCACTTGAGAAGTACTTGATAACTTTTCAATTCATCGAGTAAAAATAATTCATGTCGAAAGAAGAAACAAAATACTGCCTCAAGCATGAATACATATTTCGGACACAATACAAAGTTGGATTTCAAGGAAGTTGCTTTTGTTAATATAAGTATATTATTAATATTCTAGTGCAGAGATCTGAAACATTCTAAAGGTATACATGCATTTTTAATGTTGAAGAAGCGTTCACTATATTATTTTCAGATTTCCGAAATTAGGTGATTTATTAGTTTTTTTGTCCAAATATATTCCGTTCACGTTATATGTATAGAAAAATTATCTATCCACAATGGACCATTCCTATTAATTTATGTTTTGAGTCGTATTCAATTTGTTACGAATTGACACTCTCGCTAATTTGATGAAGGTAGATCATATACGACAACATTGTACATTTAAAATAAATGTATTTCGTAAGAATACAACAAACAACAAGCGGAATTGAAAGTGGACTGTATATAAGCCAATGTTACGAAGAGAATCACAAAAGAATTTTTGAGACAAGTTCAGTACAACGGACGAAAATGTAATAACTGTCGACGACGAAGCGAAAGAAAGGGTGCGAAAATTGGTAAATTCAAAAGAGGGAGAATTGATGACGTAGAGGGTCAAGATTGGTTGACGAAGTGCGAAGTAAGAAGTGTAGGCTTGGAAAGAAAATCAAGTATTGGGAAGTGAGTATGAGGCCCCGTGTAATGAGTCTCCGAAATCAGGTAATCGCGAGACAGCTGAAAGTAAATCATAAATTTCTGCGGATTTGATTTCTTGTCAAAGGAAAGGGCTATACAATTTTATGATGGGATGTCTCCGGAAGTTATAACTAAATTACTGTTGCAGGGTCATTCTTACATTTGTCAATAAATGGAGACGCGATAGACAGTAATTTAGTGAAGGTACACAAAGGAATGGTAAAAAGTGTCAAAACGTGGCAAAACTCGAGAAAGGAACATTGAAAAACGATACATGATTTTAACGGCGTCGAAAGTTGAATATGATTTAAAATTCACAGACAGCATATAGAAATTAATTCACAGTGTTGCGCTGCAACATGCCGGCCTTTTTTGAATAAACACGTTCAACAACAAAATAAAGTTACAGATATCTGAAATTAAAAATATGAGGGTATATCAATCGGCCAGGAGCTACATAATATTACGTTGATTGCATATCGCCAAGCAAGTTGAATCTAATGTGATTCTAAGCCAGAATCATTGTGCAGCTTCCTCCATTTCTGCATTAAATCGAGAAAGAGGTTCGATAGGAGGAGGACAGAGTTTCTTAATACAACGCTCGTACCCTCCCGTATCGGTTTCCACGGTAGCTACCCAGATGATGCCATATGGACCAGGGTGAGTTGCGGCGATACGCCCGAGTTTCCACTCGAGGGGCGGGAGGTTGTCTTTCTTGATAACAACCATAGTTCCCTTGAAGTCCATATGAGGGAAGCTCGTTAGACGACCACCAATTACGAAGTGATCAGGAGTCAAGGTTTGCAGGTCATTGGGATCGGACGACATAGGAGATGAAGGACGAGAGTTCAATATGGCTTCAATTTCAATAATACAGGTTTCAAGTTTCAAGTTCGTTGCGTTATCGGAATGGATATTTTTTTAAACTCCTCGTCTAGAGAAAAGTCTCTTTAAACAGGCGATAAATGCCTCTGTGTTCAGATCGCCACATCAATCGACACCGACGTTGAGGAATGGTCGAGAGCAAGATGCGCCTCGCAAAAACGAGCTTTTTTAAATGAAATTCCATGTTAATCTCAAAGGCCCGAGGCCACGTTTCAATCTGAATCGATTGGAAACAAAGAAATCTCTTAGAGGATAATGAGTTTCATGCACATAGAGTCAGGGTTCAGAACACCTCAATTTTAAAGGGTCCAGGTACCTTAATGTTACAGCAAGGGCGTGGTCCGTACCCGGACTCCCAGGAATTTAAAAAGTTCAGGACCAAATCCGGACCTTTAGGAACTTAAAGGGTGCGGTCCGCGCCCGAACCCTTAAGAATCTAATGAGTTTGGGAACGGACTTGGAACCTAAAGAATTTGAAAGGTCCAGGTTCGGATCCGGACTCCTAAGCATCCAGGCTCCGACCCGGACTCTTAATAATTTGAAAGGTCCATGTTTGAACCTAGACCCTTTAAGGAACCCTTTAAACTCGTATCCAACCTAAAAGGTTCCGATCCCTGTCTAGATTAAGGTACCTGCGAGTAATTAGGCCTAACTAAGGGATATTTGTAATAAAATGGAAAATATCTAATTTAATCGATAGGTTTTGATAACGGTGATTATTTAAGTACATTTTCTATGAAATATAAACGGAAAATGATAACTTTTACCATAAACAAAAACAAAATTAAACATTTTTAAAAACCTTGCCAGTAGGCCTTATTTCACTATGATAGGGTAATCACATGAACGCAGCAATAATACTTTTTTCAAGAATTCAAAGTCCAAATTGCCTCGCCTAACAGCACACAAAGTCATCGATATCATCTACTGACAAACCCATGAACTCCTCATGATACCGTTTGCTGCATTTGATGCATTGCCTCATATCAGCTATCTCGTCTTCTTCACAGCCATGACAGTGCCAGCTCTTTTGCTTTTTTGAAGTACCACTGTTATTTTTGGAAGTAGATTTCTTTACGGATGCGGTCTTTTTTTCTTTGGCGTTGCGATATTTTTTTTATTTTCTTTCCTTCACTATTTTCGTCGAACAGATATTTCGTGACTGGAGTTCCCCTGTAATTAATGGCTTTTCTTCTAATTGTTGGTGTTTTTTTCTGTGGATTTAACTGGCGTGGTCATTAGCTGATGAAATGTAGTTCTTTTTAGCTGACCAAGCGGTGCATTGTCTTCATCATCATCAAAGCTAGAACTGCCGTGAACCGCGCTGTAAGAGCTTCCAGTCGGCCTGATTGGGGTCTGCCCAATTCTCCCTGCTGATGTTGATGCTGACAGAACTTCAACTGGTGATTTGTTACAGGGTTCTAGAGTCGTTGGCCCGACGGAGTCAGGAAGTTGCAAATTTTCTTCGTCGATGATATCAAGTGCGAGAAGCGCTGGAGAGTTAGAAGGTTGCAAATTTTCTTTAACAACCGTATAAAGTGCAAGACACGCTGGAGCTTCTGTCAATATATAGTAGACGGAGCAAACGCTGTTTCTGGAATAGCCTGGGGATTCAAGAGATATAAACCAGTTACTTTAAAGCCGCCTGTAATATTACTATGAGTCATGCATTTGGACCAGACGTTCGAAAGAATAATATTAAATCGTGCTTTAGTGAGTTTCCTGTCCGGATTTTTTTCCAATAACGATAAGACTTCAGCATCCCAGTGGTGTTCAAATGACTGATAGACTGCTTTGTCGAGGGGTTGAAGCTCGTAGGTGGTGTTTGATGGTAAACAGTATAAAGATATGTCGAGTGAATCTGTGAGTTCGACGATGGACTAATCTAAACGACAGGCTGCCCCATGAAATATCAAAAGGCACTTTCCCGCACTTTTGTTTCTGGCTAAGTGTTTCAAAATTTTAATAAAAAGTTCAATGGTCATATACCCTTTTGCTGATATTTCTACCAATGATCCCGGTGGCAAATTGTGGTATAATTCCGGCTTGAACTGTTTGCCTTTGAATATGACCATGGGTAGTATGTGAGTACCTAGTGCATTTACACATCCCGCGATGGTGGCACTTTCTGCTTGTTCTGAAGACTGTGAATGCACTATTTTGGCGCCCTTCTTAGCCAGAACAGTTTGCTGATGATAGATTGCTAGACGGCAAACTTTTTCAGCCATGTTATACATTTTTTCAGGATGATTCTTCAGATCTAGTTCATCATAGACTTTATTTAATTTTGCGAAAAGATCATTAACAATAAATTTGTTTAGTTTTTGTGCTCTGACTGGATTCATGAATTGAGCTTTTCTTTTTGATATTTCAGGATTTCTTTTCATGAACGCCTTGAACCAGTCTTTACCAGCAACTTTGGTGTTTTTATCGAGATCGTTCTTAATGTTATTAAGTTTGCAAAATTTGTCGACTAAGCGACGGAGTATCCGTGGTGTCACAGACAGCGCTATTTCAGCGAACCTGGTTATCCATTTCACCAGATCAGTTTCCTGGTCGTCGCTCAGTAAGGCTTTTCGACCCAGCGTGTTTTTCAAACTGCAACTCTTGAAATGGTTTCTAATAGGCCTTGAGGAAACCCCGTACCTCTCTGAGCTTTATATAAACTCAATATTCCTCTTTTCACTGCTCGAACAGCTGACACCAGGTCGTTTTGTGACCACAACGCTCGTTTAGCAGGCATCGGGATCGAGTCACTAAAAATAACGATCGATCAATTATCAACTGGTAATAAAAAATAATAATAATAATTAAGTGATTCAAAATAATAATAATTAGTAATTGATAAAATATGCAAACTACTTATTTACATTCATAACATCTTAAAAGTAATATAAAATAAATCATAAAATCAGCAAACTTGAATACAAGAACTAGGAGGATAATAAAGCCTATGGTTAAAAGTAGGCCTCAATAACCGTCGACCACGTATGTAAGAAGAACAAAATAACAAATTTTTGGACCAAATACGTTAATTAAATCGTTAAGGTAATCGAAGTATGTATTAATAAAGATAAAGACAACGATTTCAGATAGTTAAGTGTAATATTACAAAAATTCTAACGATTTATTCAGACCGTTTTTTATTGTTCGTGCTGTGCGGCTGCGTCTCACGATGGATGATGCAACACCGGAGGCAGGGAACGGGATATCGCGCTCCAAAAACTTGTAGCGACATCTTCATGCAATATGCGTCTGCTAGTGTGACCTTGAGCGAAAGCGGTTATTTTAAATATGACTTTTGTCACTTAGGCCTTATTAGCTGACAGGCCCTATTACCCGCGGGTACATTACACTAATACTGTCTGGATTCAATTAGATGATAAAATGATGTCAAAGGAGGCGACGAAATTTTATTTGTTCTTATTATGTACAGAGTATACATAATTTTTTATGTAGGGTATGTTCATGATGCATTATGTGAAAATTATACAAATAATTTCCGTATGCCATTTCCCGCACTCATCACTTCTTCAAAAAAATAATAATAATCAAGAAGCTTTATTTGATCGATAAAGTATTAATCGTCATCTAAGAAAATTTATTATACCTAATTGTGAACAAACTATATTCACTTTTTGTTGATATATATTCGTATGAAATTTATTTAATAGCTTGTGTCTGATAAAAATGATAATGTATAGGTATATATTATTCTAAATTATATTTTGTCACATTAAATTATATTGTCGGTATGTAACACAACTAACCATAGTGCTTTTATTACCAAAGCTGGCTCTTTGAATAGATACATTATTCGAAAATTCATAAATTCGCTTCAACAAACATAATATAATAATTTATTTGTAATAACAACGCTCCTATATAGTACCTTTATAAAATATCATTTCTCACTCTCGTATACATGCCTAAAGAATACATATATTGCTTTAAAGAAATCATTTTTATTGCTATTATTATTATTTTTTCTAAATTATATCTCAGACTTAAGACGGTTACAGCCCAATATGTCGAAGGCACTTTTTGATTTGGATATTTGTACCAAATTGAATATATTGCACGGGGCTATCCCGGTTTATATCATCAGTCACGGACGCATTTTGGTAATGCAATCAAGTGATATGATGAGAGTGATATGCATAATTAGACATAATTAGACATATTATTATTATTATTATTATTATTATTATTATTATTATTACACCATTAAGCCAAATAACTTTCGAAGTAAGCGTTACTCGTTCTCTAATTTTAATGTCTTAATCGTAATATTATATACTATCATATGCTGGTAAATAACAACACTGCGCAGTAAGAATGTAACTGCTAATCAACAAAATTGATTGATATTTATTACGTGTATCAAATCACCCTATGTAACTATAATCCGTTTTAAATGAAGAAACAATTTTTTTATTTCAGATATTTAATTACGCGAAAAAAATGTTACTTTCAATAATAAATAAGACTACATATTTCTAGCAAACCTACATACTACGCTTCCTGCGTATCATTTTTTATTGCACTTTCCTTTTTAATTGTTACAATCACCTCGGTTTCATTTTTGAGTTTATTGATACGAGCTTTAGGGAACAATTGAGCTAATCGCATATGAAGTTGTTCTTTCTGTTCATCTTCTCTCGACATTGTATCCAGAGATTTTGCCGACCCCTCAGATTTTTTTTCTTCTTTTGCTGCTTCACCTTCCCCTTCTGTCTTTTCCTGTGGTTTAGATGCCTTCAAATTATTTTGTAGTCTATCATTTAAGCGATTTTTCGCATATATTCTCGATATATGTGTAGGGGGAGTTGTTTTAGGAATTTCCATTTTCAGAGTTGAATTCGGTTTTGTCGAATTTGTGTTATTTCTGAAGTTGCTATTAAGACGACCATTGATGATTGAAACTTTCGGTGCCTGAATAACTGTTTTTCTAAGCTCCACCCTGATTGACGAATTAGACTTTTTCAACTCTTCTTTGGCTTCCTCAGGAGATTTTTTTGTTCTAGTATCGAATCTAGTCCTAATCGTGAAACGATTCGAAGGAGTGACTACGTATACTTTTCCATTTAATTTTTCATTGCCAGTTTTGAATGCTGGCTCAGTTGTTGCCTTCAGAGTTTGGGAAGGTTTCTCTTCTTTAAGAGATTCCGATTCTTCTCTAGCACATTTAATTTCTTCCTCAACAGGTCTCTCAACAGATTTCAAATCTTTTGTAGTATGTTTCAACTCTTCTTCAACAGATTTTGACTCTTCTTTAATCGCTTTTGACTCTTCCTCAACAGTTTTCAACACATTTTCAAATCTCTTTGATTCTTCTATGAAAAATTTCTTCAAATCCTCAGCATTTACTGTCTCCTTCATTTCCTTTTCGGTAGATTCCTCCTTCTTTTCCTTAGTGCCTTTCAAATTATCTTCTCCAGCGTGATTATCATCTTGAATTCTGGATTTTTCTTCTCTTTTAAGAATCCTTGTATCATTATTAGACACATGAATATCAACCTCAGAAATTGCTACTGTTGTATCTGTTTGAAAATCAGACTTCTTTGCAGCTACGTTTTCATTTCCCGAAGTTTCATTTTCGAATTTTTTTATTTCTAAGTTCTCTTTGGACCTCTTCCTCCACCTTGAGTCACTCCCAACATCTTTTTTCAAATTTTCATTCACAGTGAATCTGGATCTACTTCGTTGAAGATTTCCTTTTCGACTTTCAGGTGGAGCCCTAATTTGTGAATTCAAAACGGAAGATTCTGTTGATTCTTTCTCTCCTTTCTCTTCATTTTCAGAAGTATTTGGAATAACATCTTTTCCCTTCGAAAGTCTATAAGTCCAGGGATATTTAGCATAGAATTGTTCTACAACTTCCCTAGTCTCATTATTCATTTTTCCTGACTCGGAATCCTTGAATCCGTATTTTCCGTAATCGGAAGACTGGAAAATCCTAACTTTCTTAGAATTTTCTACATTTGAAGTATCACTTTTCGTTTGCTCAACATTTTTTCTTCCATCAGCATTTTCTCCACGATATTGATAGCTTTCTCTATTTTTGCTCTGGTAAAGATCTGGTGCCTCAACTTCTCGAATCGCATTACCGTTAATATAATTTTTCTCCGATTTTTCGTCGCTACTATTAGTATTTGCAGAAATTATAATTTCCGATTGAGTCCGATAAGCACCGAGTCCTGGATGGTGGGCTGAGTATCGAGAAGGTGATCTATCATTCTTATTCCCCCTGCTATTTGTGACATAAAGTTGCTTCTTCCCATTTGGATTGGAGAGTCCCAAGGAGCCATTGAATAATGGTGGATAAAGTGGCAAAGATTCTGTTTCCTGGGAAATTTCCAATTGACCAGCTTGGACTCCTCTAACTTTATCGATGTCATCACGAGCTGATGAGACTTGTTGATTATTTTTCGATGCAAAAAGGCCTTGTTGATCATGGTCTGGTTCTGCGTTTTCATAAATTTCGTATGGTGAACCACTTCCATAAGGTGGAGCCTGAAAAATTAAACACAGAACGAGTTATCATACAAAGTTTGAAATTAGAAGTCAAAAATTTAAAGTTAATGGAACCTAAAAAGTAACTTATAAATCTTTAAAACATTTGACTATTTAATTTGAACTCCATTCTATTCCAAACTAAGAACTTTTCCACTTGGATTCTTTTTAATTAGGATGGGTGTCTAATTAAAAATTTTTTAAAGCAGAAAACTCTTTAACTCCAGCATCCTTTCGATATTGTATAGAAGTTTTGCCCTTCCTTAATCTTATAATCTATGCTTATATCTCTTCATCTTTCTCTTCTTCTTCCAGTATTCCTTTCTACCCAATTCACTTTGCTCACTAATCCCTGTGCAGCTTCGATTTTTCTCTCTATCAACTCGACCTTAGTTCTTAACTCGTTATCTATTACCCCGTCCTTTACATTTCCCTCTTCCATCCAATTCTGCTCTCTCTCCACCTTCATTTCTCTCCCTTCCCTTACCTGTTTTTCTAGTTCCTCAATTTCCCATCCCCCCACTCTCTCTTTTCTAAGTTTCTTCACTTCCATCCCTTCCCTGCACTTTCCTGCCCTTCCTTTCAGCCATGTCAACTCTCTTTCCCATTTTTCATCCCTCTTCTTCAACTCATCCCTAAATACTATCAAATCCTTGTTTGTGTTCAGCGTCTGCTTCTCAGTGCTCTCAATCCTCTTTTGTCCTTCTTTTATCTCTCTTTTTTCTTAACTAAGGATACTGATTTCCTTAAATGAAATTTCCAAAGTCGTCCCTCCCATTTCCTTCCCTACCTCTTCTTTATTATTTAGCCTCCTGTGTATTTTCTATTCACGGTGGGTCTTAACATGATTCAACTCAAAGGTGCTAGCACTGAAAATTTTCTTTCTGATTTCAAAAATAGATTGTTACTGCATTATTTTCGAACCAGAATTATAAAAATCGGCGTAGCCGTTTTCAAGAAACGTCACTTTTCATATTTATGTAATCAAAAATTCGATTTTTTTCTAAATAACTTTCAGCTGAGTTTTGTGCTCCATCTGGTGTACCGCGCGCTCATATTTTAAAAGCATTTCTAAATTGTTTTTAGATGTAGTAACAACTATTTGTTTATAACCTTAATTCGAGGTGGACTTCAATTGTACTTCAATCCAAAATGCCGAAAGATCACGCAGGTACGCACAATGAAAATTGGCTCAAAGTTTGTTTATTGTGCTTCCAAAAAAAGAAAGAAATTTTTTCTATTAAAAAGGAATTGAAAGATGATTTCGAAAGCCTGTTTGAAAACTACGCCGATGACGACAGTATACCAAGAAGTTTATGCAGTTCATGCAAGAGAAATATATTTCGAGTCAAAAGTGGTGCTAAAAAGAAAGTAACTGAGTTTCCGAATTTGTCAATATTTGAACCACAGATGAAAGTTACAAGGTCGAAAGATAGTAAAATTAATGGCAATTGTAAAGTTTGCAAAATAGCGAGAAGCATACCTACTAATTTTTCTCGCGATACTCCAAAGAATACTGATTCTGGTAAGTTTATAAATTTAAAGAAAAACAAAAGTTCTTCTCCAATTACAGTTTTACATTATCTAATATACATTCCCATTCTAGATCAATCGAAATCAAATGTTATTGCTGAGATGCGCTGCAGTTCCTGTTTTTCTATTATTACAAGAGGAAAGTCTCACAAGTATAATGCACTTTCTCGCATAGGAAATCTATCTGCTTGCGTATTAAACATGCCTTCAAAGGTACAGAGTCAAGTCATTTCAGTAGTAATACAACATAAAATTAGTAGGAATGAAAGCACGCAAGCTTCAGATTTAATTTTATGTAGAGCACGCAGTGGTCGGCCTCTTCATATCAAGGTAGACGAAGAAAATGAAGAAAATTCTTTGAAACGACCATTACTTTCTGTAAACGATTTCTCAAAAATTAAAACAAATTTAAATTTGAGTAACTGTGAGATGAACGGAATTACTTCTGCTGTACGTGTTGCTACAAAAAGTAGAAAGATCATAGAGCCTGGATTGAAAACGAAGCTTGCAACAAAAGCTCACTCTGTCGACGATTATTTTAGTTACAAAGAGTTCAAATTAATCAATATTAATGCTAATAAATCTACCGCTGCTGCTGGAATAGTATTTGATTGTACAGATCTTACTTTTTTTCATTGAGGACATCAAGGACCGGCGACAAGTATCAGAAGTTTTGGCATGGGCAAAAGCCTGTTATACTCAGCGAGAGATGAGGCACGATGGATCAAAATTAAGAGAAATTCTCGCAAAAAACTTTTAGAAAGTGTTGATCTGTTACGCAATGAACCGAACTTAGGTTTACTAAACTACGTGAGAGCTTTTGATGACTTTAGGAAAATCATCACTGCATGTTTTGGAAATAATCTGAACAAAGAGTATAAAAGTTGTATAGCAGCTTCTAAAATAAGTTACATTGACTTGGAAGTTAGTATAACTCCTAAAATTCACGAAGTATTTTTTCATGTGGAAGAGTTTTTCAAAAAAGCAACAGGGACTGGGATTGTTCAGCGAACAGGCCATGGAATCAGTGCATTTTGACCTAAAATGTATCTGAGAGAAGAACAAAGTTTCCAGAACTCATCCGGACTACCCGAAGGAGCTTTTGCGTGCTGCTTGTGCATATAACAATTTGCATATTGAAGTAGATTGTATATGACATAATATATTACTTTTGGAACAGAAGCTGTACAATAAAAAATGAAAAACATTGCTTTTTAACAGAACCAAAACTTTTCTTGCTCAACAGAGTAAAGTTTTTATAAATTTTGGATGACTTCCTTGGCTTTTTCTTTCGTTAATTACTAGCGACCTTATCATCCTTATGGTATTTTTCTCACCCGGTCAAAATTCTTCCCCTAAGGGGGCTTGGGTAAGCCACGAAGCTCTTTTTTCGGCGATTTTTCACTCCCCCTTCCCCCAACCCCCATGTGGTGCGTATCTCCAACTTTTCCTGTAGTCTACTTCCAACTTATCTTTCTCGTCACACAATATACTGTCACACTTTCGTACTTAGACCCAATCACCCATTTATATTCCTATAATACAGTGACGAATAAAAATTGTGTCAAAAGGTTTAATTAACATCAATTGTAAGCCATTAGTCTAGTTTTTCATTTCCGAACATCTTAAATTCAAAACACATCGATTTTGGACATAATTCGAAGTCGTTATATCACCAACGACTTTTAAAATTAGAATGCTTTTGAATCCAGTGTTTTTAATCTTTTCAGTTCGATCACTTGAATGCAATATTATTTCACATGTTCTCAATATTCTAAAGTAGAATAAAAAAAAACACTAAAAGAAATATTCGCAAATACGCTCAACTCTCCATTTAAGTTGAGTCT
>JAUMHM010000083.1:39426506-39451498 GCA_032362435.1 Melikaiella ostensackeni
TGCTCAGCCTAAGAGGCCCCTAGTAGGAGGAGGCCCCCCGCAATGCGGGGTTTCGCTGTACAGCAGTTACGCCACTGCTCATGTCCCTGTAGAATATTATGGTCCAGTTCGATTCAGAAACGGGTCAAGAAAAAACCGGTGGGCATAAGGGCGTAAGTCCATGAGACGTGTGGTGTAATAGTGTAGTCTATGATGGTCCAGTGTATGTTTTTTTCACTCTGGTATATGAGAAAATCTATCTGCAAATAGTATTTTGATTTTTTTTTTTAAATAATACGTTGAAATTATACGCTTTTTTATCTGGTCCATTCTTTTAGGGGGCCTGCCGCTCTTTTCATGAGGGTTTTCTCAGAATTAATTGCTCCTTTCAGGATGCTGCTTTTACAGTTTGATAGAGCTTCAAAAGTACTTTCTTGTATTTTTTTAACTTGGATTTGTAAAACTTATACATCAGTTTTGTGTTTGGGGTAAACTTGTTCCCGAATTTTCGCCCCCTTTCATGAAGGATTTCTCGGAAACGGTTGCTTCTTTCTGTTTTGAAACGTCAGAATTGGTTTCAAAAGAGCCTAGAGCCCAGAATTCTTAATCAATTTTGATCATTTTTTTTTTAAATATTTTCAACTAAGTTTTAAAGAGAATTATGAGAGCCAATTTTGGATTTTTTTATCGCACTTCTGTGTTAACAAACAAAATTTTTCAAATTGTTACTCTCACAACTTTATCTTTTATATTCCCGTAAGCAATCGTAATAAACTTGGCGTCAATCGAAATCAGTACAGTGGCATCTAAGGTAAAAAATTGATTCATAAACGAATTTTTAACAAAATACATGAATTTTCAAGAAAAAAAATATTTAACCAAAAATGGGACAGCTAAATTTTCAGTCAGAAAAAAAGATTTCCAACCAAGAAAAAGAAGTAAATTTTCAACAAAATAGTTCAACTTTCAAATAAGTAGTTGAATTTGCATCCCAAAAAATTAATTTTCAAGCAAGGAGATTAATTTTTTTCCATAAAAAAACGAATTTTCAACAAAATGTTGAAATTTTCAACCAAAGAGATGAATTTTCAGCTTATATAATAAATGTTTAACAAAAAAATAATTTGTAACAAAGTAGTTGAGCTTTTAATGAAGTAGTTGTATTTTCAATCAAAACCATGAATTTTTTTCAACCAATAAGATTAATTGTCTATCCAAAAAATCGAATTTTCAACAAAATATTTAAATTTACAATCTGTTTTGATTGAGCATACAACTATTTTGTTGGAGATTCGTCTTTAAGGATAAATTCAACTGTTTTCGATTTAACATTAAAATATTTTTTGGTTGAAATATCAACTATTACATTTTTGGTTGAGAATTCATTTTCTTTTTTTGTGAAAATTCAACTACTTGGTTAAAAGTTGCACTAATTTTCTAGGAATTAATTTTTGTTTGCTTGAAGATTCATCATTTTCGTTAAAAATTCATCTCTTTTGTTGAAAATTGAACTATTTTTGTCGAAAAGTAATTTTTATTTGTTGAAAATTAATTTTTCTAGCTGATAATTTAAATATTCCATTTTTGGTTCAGGATTCAACTAATTTGTTGAAAATTCGTCTTTCTTGGATGAATTCAACTGTTTCTGATTTAAAATTAAACTCTTTTTTTGTTAAAATATCAACTATTGTAGTAAATAATTAAGCTATCTTGCTGAAAATTAACTTTCTTGTAGTAAAATCTTTAGTAAATTTTATGTCTTAAAAATTCAATAATTTGTTTGAATTTTTTTTCTTTCTTGACTCAAAAATCACTTTTGGTTGTTAGGTCACCTCATTTTGTAAAAATTTAATCTTTTTTGGTTAAAAATGGAACTTTTGGGTCGAAAATAAATCTATTTTTTTTAAGGATTCAACTCTGTTATTGAAAATTCATTAACTATTCTGGTGGAGAATTTAACTATTTGGTTAAAAATTAACATTTTTTCGGAAATTCGTCTTTTTGTCTTGAAAATTCCACAATTTTCAGAAATCGGATCTGTTTTATTTAAAATGCAACTGTTTGGTTAGAATTTAACTTTTTGTTGGAAATTCGTTTTTTTTTTTTGGTTGACATAATTTCTCCATAAAATTAAAAAATGTTGATTGGTTACAATAATTTTTATTGTGCACCACCAACGGTGAATTGCAAATTAGATTTGCTGAAAAAGACTTTTGAATCGTAAAATCGTCATCTTTGACATTTATTTATAAAAATTAATTGTAATATCTCATAAACTAATTTTGTAACTTGGATGCCACTGTACTGATTCTGATTGATTCCAAGTTCATTCAGAATATTTGCCGAAAGATGATGAATAAACTTGTAAAAACAGCGATTTTCTTCACATTATTTTTTAACACAAAAGTGCAATAAAGAAGAATTCTGGGCTTTGGGCTCTTTTGAATTCAATAAATTTAATATCTTCTGTATTCATTTTCTCTAACTAAGCAATACAATTTCAGTTTTTTAATAGAATCGAAAAGAGTGGGGGGGGGGAGTATAATACAGAGCCTAAGGGCGCCATTTTACTAAAGCCGGCCGTGAATATCCCACATACAATTTTCCAAGGGAGACGCTCCGTCACGTTCCCAGGGTTTTTCTGGGAGATGATTGCTTTTTCCAGGCGACTTTTTTACGAATAAATTAAGTTAAGTAATTGCTTGAAGCAAATTTTTAGTTCTGTTATAAAATTCAAAAATATAAATATTATACAGTTCTTTTTGTGCCAGGTTCGGTGTTCTTTTGGACGCGCCGTTTCTTTTACAAGGGTTTACTCAGAGGATGTTGCTTTTCAAGCTGTCATTCTATGATTCAATCGAGCCTGATAATACCTCGAAACCATTTTTCGATCTTTTGGCTTTAAATGCGTTAAAATTAGACAGTTTTACTGTTTCGTGTTCATTATTATCATTTACTTTTATGAAATTTTTTAATACGATCTTTTTAATGTAGGAAAATGTTCAAATTCTATTCCTGTACATTTTTGATATAATAAAAGTTGAGACATTATTGAATTCAAATTATTTTGTTCAAGTGTGAGCAAAAAACCTTTTATTTTATAGAGGATGTACCCAATTGATAAAAAATTCGAATCGTATCTACTCCCACAACCGTTTTTGAGAAAGGAAAATGTTAGTTACAAATATAGGGGCCTTTTTTTATTTAGTAGCCATTGGTGTTCTGTAAAAAATATTTTTCAAAAGAATACAGTTTCATTTAACTTTTTAACAAATTTTCCTTCCACCATATTTTTTTAAGTTGAGAATACTGATTGAAATAAGTTTATTTTAAGGGTGAACTGTCCACCTTAATCAAAGCCAAAAACTTGAAACCCCTAATTTTATAAGACAATATGTAAAATATTTTTTAAACATTACAAAATTTTGAACGTTTCAAAATTTTTTCTAATATGTTATATGTTATATATGTTATATTAATGTTAAAACACTTTCAATTTTTTTTCTATCTAAATATTTTCCAATTTAAAACAGTAAATATATTTCTTAAAAAATTCCAAAATATCAAGATTTTGATAACAGAATTGTACCAAATTCCTTTTCCATACATACTTTTACATAAGAAACGACTTACAACTTATTGAAGATAAAAATCTTCAAAAAATGACAAGCCTTGAGCTTCGAGAGTATACCAAATATTTTATTTTTAATTATCAAAATTCTTCGATAAAAATTTAAGGTGGCTGAAGTAAACTATTATTATATTAACCATTCAAAATAATATATATTGAGAAGTAAAACATACCTTTTTGGAGTCTCGGTTTCAGCAATAACAACGGGAAGCAAAAGAGCTCCAAACTGCAGAAAAATTGTCACAAAAAATTAAAAAGCTGTTTACAAATCGTACGAGAAATGCAAATTCAATAAAAAAATGTCTGAAATATAATCTCTCATCTCTCCGTTTATGCTTCAGAATATTTTCAGAATCGAGTCTTAAAATCTGCAAGTACAAGGCATTTTTCGAATCCAAATTATAATCAGCAACCAAGATTTCCAATAAAAATTCGATTCGAAACATAATCAATTTGAAAAGCTTTTAAATACGAGTACAAGTTCTGCTTCATTGAAAGAGAATACTATTCAAACTATTATTATCTTTTAGAATCCAAAATCGAAAATGTTCGCGCACGCAGAAACTGAGAAAGTAATCCCTCAAAATTGCCCACCATCCCCAAGAAATCTTAAAAGGTTTTTTTCTGTACCTCTTATACTTCGGGTTCCGCTTCTCTAAACGAAAAATAATCTGACTGAAGTGAAACTGAAAGTGAAAACGAAAAAAAAATCACTCACCACAAAGAAGCACGAGATCCTCATTCTGACGTATCGAGGCTTAAACTGAAACTGGCTAGAAAATCACATTCACTGAAGGCACTTTGAAAAGTCTTATTGTGCAATATTTTCGAAGAACTATTTTTTCTAAGGCTCGCGCACCACTATAAAATGAATATCATATTTCCCTGCCCTATACCAGGAAATTAACAAATCTCGTAGTACAAATTGTTTATTATTTCCCATTTAAAAAAAGAACACTTTTGTTCTCAGAGAAAATTAAAATGATGTACGGTACTTGTGGAGATCTAGAAAAGAAATTATTAAATGGGTGCTCTTTTCCTGATGCCTACATTTTGACTGACAAGGTTCGAATGGAAGTGCGACTATTTCAACGTACTATAATGATAGAGTTGTCGACACGCGTGTGAAATAACAATAGCGTGAAATTATTTATTTAGCCTTTCTATTTCATTCGTCTAAATCTTCATTCGTGGTTCTTTTGTACAAATTATACCCAAACATGTAACGAGAAAGCATCCTCTCGTTCTCGTCGAACAAATTATGCGTTCTGCTTAAACGCTCATGAGTGATGCAAATTCGCAGTGATATAAACTTTCGCGTAATTAGGCAAAAATTTATTTTATGTCATGTGTTAATTCTTGGATTAACATATTTAATTGGTTTCTAATTCAAATGGCATTCTTCTCTAAAAATCACTTTGAATAAAGTATTATATCATTTTTTTCAACACAGGAAAAAAATGTTTAGAAAAAATTTTCAAATCTGCGATTAAATTTTAAAGACTCAACTTTCGAAGAGGTTGTCGTTTGTATTTGAACAAAGAGAATAATTATAGTCACCAATTTGTATTATAGTTAGGATCAAAATGTTGACTTTGTAACTTTAGGGTAGACACTAAAATATTTTTAAAAATTCGGCAATTTCCCGCCCTTTTTACGGTTTTCAGAAATTGATTGACCTAGTTCACTCAAATCTCTCTCTCTCACTCTTCCTCTCTTTCTGAACTTTCAATAATAAAGAATAGAAGGAATTTCAAAAAATCTAAACGCTACAAAAAATGATTCCATGCAGATTGAAAATTTTTACATTCTCATCATTTATGGTAGAGCAAGTATTAGATTTGTCCGAAATTTCACACCTCAGTTTTTCAACGGATCTTCACGTTGTGAGAACCCTAAAGTCAAAAAACAAGTTTTGAAGATGGTGCCTGTCTGTCTGTTCGGCCGTCTGTCCGTTCGTCCGTGAGCTTGATATTAACTCTCGGAAAAATGAACGGGTCGAATCGAGCTTTGGCACACCTTTTTTGGTCCAGAGCGTTTCGTAAACCAGCCTTCCTTAACCAACGGTTCTGGTTTTATTTCTTGAAAATGCTATGCAAAAATCCAAAATTTCAATTTTGATTCAAACATAGTGAAATACGTAAAAAGCGTCCATAAGAGAAACTGTACCTTTCCAAAAGACCTAAGGATTCGCCTCAAACCATTTTGTGACAAAATTCTTTGTGTTGCTTTTAACCATCCAACATTTTACGAAAAAAATCCATTATTCCAATTTTGACCCAAATGATGCGAATTACGTATGTGTTTAAAGAGAAACTATAGCTTTTCAAAAAACCTAGAACAAAAAACCTTAACAAAGCAAAATTTGCTAACAGCTATGAAAGAAACAGAGTTTTCTTTGGGTGATGTAACAATTATTAACTCCTGCATATTTGAGACATGTTAGTCTGCATTACTCATCTTTTGAGGATTCCTTCTGCATAGATCGTTAAACCGAAGAAAGTAAATTTCCCTTCCTGAAAGATTCTCCTGTTAATTATAACTTTTGACGCATGCCTGCCGTCTCATATGTAACGTGATTCGTGCATCTTAGCGAGTCGCGTGTTTGCAAACGTGGAAAGCCAACAATAACATTTAAATTACAAACATCATCCTTCAGCTTTTTTACAACTGTTATTTAAATACCACGTTTTAGAACAAATTAACGCTTTGCCTCTTTCACATGTTACAAAGAAACTTGATATGATGGTGCTAATTATTTTATAATAGTAGCATTTTATCACCGTTTTCAAATCGAATTTGTGTGATGATAAATTAATTTTCAAAAACCTTGCTGATTTGAAAAATAAGCATTTTATCATACTGAAGAAATGCATTGATAGTTGAAGCGCAATTGATTTTGAAAAAATTATGAAATAAAAAACTTTTCGTGTTCTTCATTTTCAGTTTAAGAAGAAGAGAAATATCTGATAATGCATAAATTTTAAATGATTTCGACAGCAACCTACATTGGATTCCTTTGAGCAACATTTTTATATCATAAAACATAAAAATTTCTCAATCCTCTTATTTCTATATTTGTACATCTCCGTTTTTAAATCACAGAAAAATTGTGAAATTTCTAAATGCACTGATAATTTTACGCATGAAGGCTTGTGAAATAAGCGTGAAACTATAAGAAGCCTTATGAAATCCCACAAAATGCAGTAAAATTGAATCAATGCCCTTTACACCATTACTCCACTATTAGAAAATATTTTTAAGATTCATTTCAATCACGTATTTTGAGACGGTGGTCTGTAGTCTGTAGTCCAGGCCTGGGCAGGATCGGGAAAATTTTCTCACTCCGCGGATGTTAGCTTCCCCACTACCGATTCTCCTGCCATGCTCACGAAATCTTTCGTCTCGTGAGCAACGCAAGAGCATCGGCAGTGGGGACGCCAACATCTGTGAAATGAGCTAATTACCTCTACTCTGCCCAGGCCTGAAATGGAATATAGACTACAGACTATGGGCAACAGACTGCAGACTACAGAAAATAAGTCCCAGTACTAACTTCTTTACAGTGGGCAGGGTCGGAGAAGTTTGCTCATTCCACAGATGTTAGCTTCCCTACTACCGATGCTCTTGCCTTGCTCACAAGATCTTTCGTCTCATGAGCAACGCAAGAGCATCGGTAGTGAGGACACCGACATCTGTAGAGTGAGCCGATTCCCCAAATCTTGCCCAGGCCTAGAATACAAACTATGGACTATAGACAACAGACTGCAGGCTACAGAAAATAAGTCCCAGTACTATCTTCTTCATAGTGGGCAAGGTTAGGAAAATTTTCTCACTCCACAGATGTTAGCTTCCCCACTACCGATGCTCCTACCTTGCACACGAGATCTTTCGTCTCGTGAGCAATACGAGAGCATCGGTAGTGTGGACGCCAACATCTGTGAAATGAGCTAATTTCCTCTACTCTGCCCAGGCCTGGAATGGAATATAGACTACAGACTATGGGTAACAGACTACAGACTACAGAAAATAAGACCCGGTACTAACTTCTTTACAGTGGGCAAGATCGGGAAGATTTGCTCATTTCACAGATGTTAGCTTCCCCACTACCGATGCTCATGCCTTGCCCCCGAGATCTTTCGTCTCGTGAGCAACACGATAGCATCGGTGGTGAGGACGCCAACATCTGTGAAATGAGCCCATTTCCTCCACTCTGCCCAGGCCTGGACTACAGACTACAGACTATAGACAACAGACTACAGAAAATAAGTCCCAGTAACAACTTCTTCAAACTTCTTCACAGAGGGCAGTGTCGGGGAAGTTTGATCATTTCACAGATGTTAGCTCCCCATCTACCGATGTTTTTGCTTTGCTCATGATATCTTTTGTCTCGTGAGCAACGCAAGAGCATCGGTAGTGAGGACACCATCATCTGTGAAATGAGCCAATTTCCCCCATCCTGTCCAGGCTCGGACTATAGACTACAGACTATAGACAGCAGACTACAGACTACAGAAAATGAGTCTTAGTATTAACTTCTTCATAGTGGGCAGGGTCGGGGAAATTGACTCACTTCACAGATTTTAGCTTTTCCTCTACCGATGCTCTTGCTTTGCTCGCGAGATCTTTCATCTCGTGAGCAATGCAAGAGCATCGGTAATGAGAACGCCAACATCTGTGGAATGAGCTAAATTCTCCGGCCCTGCCCAGGCCTGCTGGAGTCTGCAAGTTATAGTCTGTAATCTGTAGACACGATAACTTTCCAAATAATTATCATATTGGATTGCGCTTCAGCAAACTTTTATAAAGCCTAGAAAGGAAGGACGGTTTCGTTAACAAGCCATTTTTAAACAACGAATATGGTTTTATTTATCGAAAATGCTTTTTAGAGAATTAAACTTAAATTTTCTGGCCAAACTATGTAAGATATAGTACCGGCGGAAATTTTATACACGCCTTTTTCTTGAGCTGTTGCTAAAGTGTCTCAATTTTTATAATTGTACCATGAAAGTTTTTTTTCAGAATAGCACGAAAACAATTAAAATTCTGCATCCAATAAGTCCAGGTTGCAGTAAAATCTACGAAATTTGTTTCTCAAATATTCCAATCATTTAAAGAAATATTGTGGAGACTTACCTTCAAGATGAGCCTAAGAACTCAAATAAATGTCAATTATTTCTAGATTTATTCCAAACGCATAGTAATTTCTAGAAAACATCGTAATTCGATGTTTTTTTGTGATTTCTTTTTATAAATTCACATCTTGCCATCAACTTGAGCTCCTTTTTTATTTAAAATTGAAGATAAATTTATCCATGACTTTGAAAGTGGGACTTCTGAAAATGTTGTAATGTAAACTGCTTTGTGCGCATCACAATGCACTTAAACGGATCACGAATTGTTGGGATCAAAAATATCCCAGCGCGGAACGCGAGGTTCATTTTTTAGTAACCAATCGCGGGCAGATATTTTTTTATATGAAAGTCATAAAACGCTTTTTGTTTGAAATAATTAAATTTTATATGAATCCTTTTTGAAACCATACACTCAAAATTGTTATTAATTTAGCAGATATAGACCATTTCAGTTTTAAAATTTGTCAAGTTCGAAAACAGAAAATTATAAATTCTTAAATCCTGCAGATTTAATTTCAAGATTTTCATACCAGCAGAAGTTGCTCAATTTTTTTCATATTTGAATGGGTCAGTTAAGCCAAGTTTTAATTTCTTGATTTAAAACAATTTAAATTTTCATTTTTCCTTAATCTTGTCAAAACCTATCATTTTTAAATACCAATTTCATGAGGGAACGTCCATTAATTACGCGAGAGTGATTTTTGAAATTTCAGAACCCCTCTCCTCTTATTGTAAAAATTCGCAAAATTTTCGAGACCCCCTTACTCTCCTTCTTAGGTAAGGTTTTATATTTTTCAGTCAATAATAAACAATATATAAATTATTTTCACTGTAAACGAGATTTCCAAAGATTCAAAAGAATTTCAATAGATTTTAAGGCATTTTAAGGTATTTCAAATGACTACAAAGTATTTTGCAGAATCACATAATCGTTACGGAATTTGAGGAGATTTTCAAAGCTTTTCAGGGATTTCATGAGATCTCAAGGAATTTCAAAAGATTTCAACGGATTGCAAAAGTTTTAAGTTATTTCAAATGATTTTAAAGGACTTCGAGAGGTTTCAAATGATTTTTAAAGTTTTGTAAGAGTTTGAAAAATTTACCTAGTACAATTTTAGAATCTCATTTTTTCACGAATTTTGAAGTATGCCATGAAATTTCAATGGGCTTTCGAAGTCTTGAAGGGATTTGAAGGGATTTATGGATTTCGAAAATTTTTATGAGAATTCAAAGAATTCGCAAGGATTTCAACGGATTTTAAGGAGGTTTCCACAGATTACAAGAGATATGAAAAAATTAAGAAAATTTGAAGGGATTGTAAAGATTTTAAGATATTCGAAAACATTCCAAAGAATTTCAAGAGATTTACAAATTTTCAAGGGTTTTCGAAGGATTTACACAGATTTCAAGGCTTTTCAAAAGATTTTACGGGATTTCGAAAGATTTCATGGGAAATATACAGAACTAAATTCTATAGAATAAAAGTTCAAGAGATTACTGGCGATTCCAAAGATTTCAAGGGATTTCAAGATTTCATTCTCTTCGATTCGATTTTATAAAATCGACATGGATTTCAATGAAATTTTAGAACGATTCCGAAGATATCAAGGTAAATCACAGATTTTAACAGATTTCAGGAGATTCCTAAAAATCTACATGGATTTCAATGAAATTTGAAGAGATTTTTCCACAGATTTTTGCTGTGTCAGGTTAAAATAGAACTTAATTTGAAGTTGTCCTAACGGCCTTTCGGGGACACTAGATGACATGTGAGCCTCTACAAGGTTGTACCGCTTATCTTCTTAGCTTCTCTTGGGATCAAAATGAAACCATACAATATAAATAAAAAGAAAGGAGAAGGAAGGGATGTGGCGGAGGCTGATGAGGGGTTGGGCCCGAATGATTTTAACACAACCCTTTCCACTCGATCTGTCTTTCCGGCTAGCCAAACTCAGGATGGTGGCTGTGCCCCCGGCTCTCTTGGGAGCTGAGGGATCGACGGTCACCCTGTGTGAGGCTATGGAGACAGGAGCGACCATAAAGTTCTCCCAAAAAAAAGAAAGGCATCAACTGTTCTATAAAAAGAAAACTGAGGAGGCAAGCGCAGCAAACTGGATTTACGGCTGCGAGTGCTGGAACATCGGCAACAACAATGTCAACAACCAGCACGCAGGCCCTGAAGAGGAGGAAGGGCTCAGAGGACACCCTGGCGAGGGAAGACTAAACCTACAAATAGGCATAAGCCAGCCCAGCTGCCGGCGAGCAGGCAGTCATCAGGGGCTGGACTGACAGCTGCTCAGAGGACTAACCCCCTGACGGTGGTGGTGGCGTCAATGAGATAACCGGACTCGACGCTCACTGCTGAGTAGCTCAAGCTCTTCAGGAAAGCCACTTAGAAGGTGCTCAGAAAAGTGTCCTCAAATTATTGGTCAAAATATAAGACCTCCTTCTGTAGGGAAAGGATGTTCATATTTGTAGAAGCAGACCCAGCAGCTGAAGCTTGGCTGCAGAATACAACCCACCAGGTGGAGTACGTACACTGGTAGAATACTGCAAGGTAAGGGGTTTCCCACTTTTACTGGGATGCGATGCTAACTCCCACCATACATTGTGGGGTAGCGCGGACACTAACTCAAAAGAGAATGACCTATTGGAATATTTAATAACTACTAATTTAGATATCCTCAACACGGGGAACACCACGACGTTCCACAACTCGGTCAGGAAAGAGGTCATTGACATCACCCTTCGTACCCGTAGTATTAGGGGAAAAGTGAAAAAGTGGAGAGTCTTGGTGAACCCACTCCTTCAGATCACTCAGAGATAGAATTTGAGTTAGAATCTTCCATATCCTTGGGCCCTACGTGGGTCAGAAATTCAAGAAGACCGGACTGGGATCAGTATTCCACTGGAATGTGGAGTGCACTCTCGGAGTTGCCCAAGTCAATTAGGGATGTGGACACCCTGGAGATGGCAGCCAAAACTTTTACGGAGGCCATCGAATCTACTTATGAAAGAAATTGTCGACCCAAAAGAATCCGAAAGGCAGGGGAGATGCACTAGTGGAACGGGAAGCTCGAAGAGCTTCGCAGGGAAACCAGAAAGAGGTTCACACGTGTCAGCACTGGCAAAACAAAAAAACTATGGACTTCATTCACGACGGTGAGGGATGATTACAGGGGTACAATACGTACAACCAAGAAGGGAAGCTGGACCAACTTTTGCACAGACATCAAGGAAGGGGCAGAGGCGACTAAACTGGACACGGTGCTCTCTCGAAATCCGGATGCTATTCTCGGCACTCTTAAACTGTCCGACGGAGAATACTGAATGTCGGAAGAAAAGACCCTGACCCACCTGATCAAGGCACATATTCCAGGCTTCATAAGGTCTGGGGAAAAGAAAACGACACCTCGAAAGCATCTAAAGTCGTCTGTGGCTCAACTGGGCTCGAAACGGTGGCTAGCCCACGAGATTGTTTCTCCTCCAAAGGTCAGGTGGGCCCTGAAGTCTCCCAGCCCTTACAAGTTTTCTGGTCTCGATGGCATATAACCAGTCTTCTCACAGAAGGCTGGGGAGTCCATCATTGGGCCTCTGGTGAGACTTGCTAAGGCTAGTCTGACACTGGGACATATCTCGACGGCATGGAGAGGCACGAGAGTCGTTTTAATTCCAAGAGCAGGCGGAATCGGTTATACTCACCAAAGGATTTCCGTCCCATCAGCCTTAAATATTTTCTACTAAAAACGGTGGAAAGGCTTGTAATAGACACACCCGCGACAAGGTCTTGTTAAGTAGGCCACTACACAAGGCTGGTCACTCGATCGAAACGGCCCTAAGCGGAGCAGTAAACATCATCGAAGGACAACTAAAGCAGAAAGACTTCGCGATTGGAATCTTCATGGACATCGGAGGAGCCTTCAACTACACCTCTAGAGAGGTGATTGGGGTGATTAAAACTGCATATAGTGTGCTAACTGCAGTCGTAGAAAGGACCTGCCACATTTCGGGCAACAGGAACCTAACAACGACTAAGGCTGATATTGCCATATGTGGAACTGTTGATTCTGGATGCCCACCTGGCAAACAAGCGCAAAAAGCTCACAGTCATTGGGGGCACTAACATGGCTAGAGCCACTCCATCTTACCATGGAGGCCATGGCTGCCAAGGCAGCCTGGAGAATGAACATGGGAAGCAGCGGAAGGATCTCTACAGAACTGCGGATCCCTACTAATATTTCGAGTAGGCTGACCTTAAGTATGGTCAGGGACAAAACGCCTATTTGCTTCCTCTTCACAAGAAGTATCGAGTCAGCCTATCAATAAGAGGGGAATGGGCTAACGGCGAGGCGTATTTGCCTGGTGATGGGGACAACTGGTTCACAGATAGCTCCGTGAACAAGGAGAAAGCAGGAGCCGGTGTTTGTGGTAGGAGAAGGGAAATGGGCTACACAATCTCGATAAGGTCCTATATCACAGTTTTACAAACTGAGATCACGGCCATGCTCCAGTGTACCTATAAGGCATAGGAGCATGGCAAAAGAAGAAATATCCGAATTTGCTCAGACAGCAGGGCTTCTAAAGTGGGCCCTCTCTGTCTCCTGTGCGAAAAGGATGATGAGACAGCTATTCACATCCTTTGTCACTGCCTGAGTGATACGGTTCTCAGTTTAAAATTTTGCAGCTTTGAAAGAATTGAAAATAATTGTACAATTGGAAGATATTGGCGCACATAAAATTCGAAATTAGTCTACTTCAAATGTTGAAGTTATATTATTGAATTTTCAACGTTCTTAATTGAGAAATGTTCAATCACTAGGGCTTCCAATTCAAAATTATTGTAAAATATTGAAAGCATGAATTTCAAATTCTTCAGTTTTTCATCATTTTGGTCTTTTGTATATTCCTGTCATTGCCATCCTATTCTGACTGTGATGCCTTCAAGTAAAACTTCTGGTCACACCTAAGAATTTTAGAATAATATTGGAATGCCACTTGTAAATTTGTTGGTGCCTTGAATACATTTGACTTCTTCACCTGGCGTGAAAATCATCATTTTTCCGAATCGAGGTAGGCTTTATCATCATGTTCAAACTAAACGTTCTGAACCTTTTATTACTCCAGGCCCGTTTTGCGAGATTAATGTTACTGTACCTGTATGTCAACTCTACTTGGTGTCGTGGATGTTTGATAGCCAGCTTTTTCAATTCTTAGCATTGGAGAAGCACCTATGTTGATTAACCATCTCTCGGACCGAATAAACTTGGATTCAACCAATTAATTCAGAAGATTACTCATTTTGGATTGAAGGTCATCATCTTTAAAAGTACAGCCCTGAACTTGAATTCAAATCTCGCGGTATACATCGAAATGCAACCAATCAGAGAAGAAACAAAACCCTGTCGGTAACTAGGTGAACTACGCCGTCAAGAAAGAAGACAAAGCCTTGCATCTTTTACCGTTTCGTCAGAAGCTTCCAAAGGAGGAACACGTCGTCTGATTCGAATGAATTTTAGCTGAATTTATAGATGCCCTCCCATTGATTCAAAGTCATTTTAAGAACCACATTATCAATAATTCTTCATTTATTGGTCTATTTGGTTTTTTTTTTGGAATCCTTGTAATTCTACTGTAATTGCGGTAAGATTTCTTTACTATTAAACTGATCGAGAAGTTTTGTTTGTCAGTTAAGTGTTTTGTTGTTTCAGTTTTATGATGAAGAACTAAGTTTGTTTAATTAGCTTTTAATTCGGAAATTTTTCGATTAGATTATTATTTATTTGAAACATTTTGAACCTGCATTTTGATAGGATTCGTTCGAATTTCATATTTAGAGAATATTCTGAATTTGAGTTAGCTTGGATCAAAATCCTTTCTTTTTTCCCTTCCCTCCCACTTCTGATTAATTTTTTTATAAACATCGTATTGCGTCAAATATTTTGCAAATTCCGAAATACTGGACGGAAAGGTCACACATTTAGGTTTATTTCCTGAATATTCAGAACCCTTATTCACAGTATTAAGAACTTTTGTAATTTTTGGAAACTTTTGTTGAAAATTACTTGTAACCCTTCAGGTTAATCTATTTCCTTGACTTTCGAAACTATTCTGAACTGTTCTATTTTGTAGGTTAGTTTCCTGCAATATTTCAAATCTTTACTTTCATTTCATAATTATGTAGAATCTCTTTGACCTTCTAAGTTAATAGCTCCGATATTTAAAAATTGATATTTCATACTTAAAATCTTTATTGAGACCCATTTCTCTTTTGCTTAACCTCAAACTTTAGTTCATCCAAGATGGAGAAACTTTACGATATTGTAAATTCATCATGGATCACTAAAATGGATCACTAAATTAGAAATCTTTGTCATTTTTAACCTCAAAAGAGTTTTTGTCATACTTCACCTCAAATTATTAAATGTTGTCTAATATTGAATGAATTTAATAATTTGTTAATGTACTTGGAGTGATTATATTGACTACAGTCAATATAATTTTTTCAGATTTACAACCACTCCCTCTATCATTATCCAGCATGGGGACTGAGTCAGGCAAAATTTTTTCAACGTTTAACTGTGCTAATTTCACTTATTAAATTTAGTTTTGATTTATTTGAAATTCTATTTCTTTATGTTAGATTGAGTCATTTGAGTTGACCGAGACAGGTTTGGCGCCCAGTAATTATTTTGATTCGGTAAAAAAAAGTTTCATTCGGAGATATAATTAATTGTTTCAAAAGTAAGCAACTAATTACTTCAGAAAAAAATTTTGGTTACAACGCTCCCTATGCTTGATATTTAATGCCGAAAATTCGAGTCAAGGAACTGTCTTCAAAATTATAAATGAATTTAGAATTTAACAATCAATTTTCTTCGTGGAAATGAAATTTTCACGGAAATGAAATAGACTTCCATATTCACACACGCAATGCGGCTTATCTGATCTCAGCTTATTAAAGAATTTAATTATTATGAAGAAAAATTACTTTATGAGGAGAATCTATCCATTTATTAACTATTATTCAAAATCGTTAGAGAATATAGTTATAAATTCTCAAGAGGAGCTCTCGTGTAATGTGGAATTTGTAACTTTTAAATTAAAATAGTTTTTAAGAATATGAGAGAAATTACACTTCCTATACATAGAACAGCAAAATGGACAACTAATCTCATTTTTACTCAAGCCTGAGGTCTCATTAGCTCATTTACAATTCTTACTCGTCTTGTTCCGGACAAAAATTTTTCCATTTATTGAATCATCAATCAGACTGAGATTTTTTCTTTAAATTATTGTCTTGGATTTACTGTTATAGTTTGCTTTAAAAAATAGCTGTACGAAAAGTTATTGTTAACTTTTGATTACTCTATTTTCTAAAGTTGAAAGACACTTCATATTTCGTTAATATGAGTCATGAGTTAAGAAAAGTAAAAAAAAAAAAAATATTTATTAAATCTGAAACTTTATTCATGAAAAAAATAATTAGTGATCTTACATTTCTTTTTAATCAAAATTGAATCTTCGTTTTCCGTCGAAACGAAAACCGTAAGCTGCACTATTTGGGACTCCAACAAGTGCAGGATTTCTATATTTGTTGAAAGAGCCATGAAGATGGGGTGGCCTAACTGCATTTTGCTCTTCTCCTTTCACGTAAAAGGCTTCAAATTTTCCTTCTGGCAATAAAATATCATCTAGCGATTTGTCATCCGGATCATATGCGAATGTTGAGACGATCAAAGATAGTACCACAGATATCTGGAAAAGAAGAACATTACTAGAATTAAAAACTTTGATAATTAAAAAATTGTATAAGCATTTTTGAATGTTTTGTCTGTATTCTATTCTTGATATAATTGTATTATCAAGGTACACTTACTCTCAACATTATTACAGATAGCGATTAGTTCCTTTTTAACTTGGCTTCTTTTCCTTTATATTCTGTAAAATAATATTTAATTATTAGAGCAGAGACTATAATAAATGAACGAGACGCAGATTAAGAGTGGAGGATTCGCGGCAACTACAGCAGGTCGAGGATTAGGAAATAGGAGAGGTTGGCCCCCAAATCCAGAAAAATTCAACAGATCCAGCGGGTTCCTTGAAGACTGTCAAAAACGGGTGAGTGCGACAAGCAGCGAAGAATTGGGTAATGGAGGGGAGAAGTTGGCAGAGGAGAAAGGAAAAGGCAGAATGTAAAAAGAAAAATGCCGGGAAGAGAGAGGGGTGAAGGGAACTTGTTTAAGAACATTGAAGCAATGTTAAAAGGCTTCAGAGAGGAGAGATGTGGGTGACTGGAAGATATGAAGAGGCAAGAGGTTGAACTCAAGGAGGTGGTACAGAAAGTGCGAAAGAAATGGGAAGACTAGGGCGAATTATGAAAAGGCGGAAAAGATAAAGTTGAGAAAATCTGGAAACCATAAAAAATCGACAGAAAGAAAAGAATTATAATAGGAAAAAGGAGAAAAAAGTAATAAAAGAAAGGGTGAGCAAATTAGTAGCAAAATCTGGTGGTTGGAATGGAAGTGGGTAGTGAGGTAGGCTTTGAGCTTTTCCTGGTAATAGCGATGTTTAGAAGTGGAGGTCCTAAGCGTTCAAGAGGGAAGGCGGAAGAAAGAAAAAAAAGAAGGTAAACATGGGCCGCTGGGGGGAGATAAATTAAGAGAATTTAGAAAAAAATTCAAGAATAAGAATTTGAGAGGTATGGGAAAGGAAGGGTTAGACGAGATGATATGAAGAATGAAAGGGTTGATTGAAAACATAAGGAAAGAGGTAAGACCAAAAAGATAGGGAGAAGGGGGCGAGAGAAAGATGGTGGGACAGGGGATGTAAAAAGAGTAATAAGAGAATGAAGAAGTGTGTAAGAAAATGAAGGAAAGGAGAGATTAACAAACAGGTGTACAATAGAAGAAAACGAGATTATGAGAGAATGTTGAAGAAAAGGCAGGAGAAGAAGGAAAGTTACGTGGAGGTGAAGAAAGCAGTAAAAGAAGGGAGGGAATGGAAGGTAATTAATGGGGAAAGAGGAAGAAGGAAGGGCTTGAAAGAGGAGATAAAAATGAGTGAGTGGGCACAGTACTTCAAAGGATTGTTCGGGGGTGAAGAATAGAAGGTAAGAGAAGAAGCGAGAAATCAGAGGGAGAAGGGGTAGAAGGGAATGACAAAGGTAGAGGAGAAGTGAACGAGGCAGTAGAAAGGCTGGAAAGAAATAAGGCAACAGGAGAGGATGGCATGAAGAATTAAGCGCTGAAGTATGTGGGGGGTGGAAGAAGTAAGAGAAGAGATGTGAAGAATCTATAGAAATTTTCGTGCCGACTATGTTCAAAGTGAGGATAGGAAATGAGAAAGGAGAATTCTGGACAGGAAGAGGGCTTAGACAAGGTTGCCGTTGAGTCCGCTATTGTTTAGTATCATGTTGGCAGACTTAAAGGAAAAGTTAAAGGAGAAAGGAAAAGGGGATACGATCCTAGGTAGCAATAAGCTTTACTCTTTAGCATATGCGGATGATGTATTATTGGCAGAGGATGAAAGAGGGATGAACTTGATGATGAGAGAGTTTCAAGTATACGTCAGAGAGAAAGATCTAACGGTTAATGTACATAAGACCAAGATAATGTGCTTCAGGAATAGAAGGAGTACAGTAGAGTACGAATGGAAGATTGACTGAGAATTGATGGAACTAGAGAAGGAATTCTGTTACTTAAGGTTTCGGTTTGAGGCAGGGGGGTTTTGGGCATAGAGAGAAGAAGGTTCAAGAACTACTAGAGAATGAGAGTATGGTTGTTCAATGTGCTAGTATGGGCAGTCTTGTGTTATGGAACGGAGATTTGATGATGGAAAGAGCGTGAGCTAGTGGAAAGTTTTCACGAAAGATCTTTGAGGTGGGCAACAATGGTGAGCTGGAGCTGCCCAGAATATATGTTGGAGGAAGAACTAGGAAGAAAGAAATTAGCAGTTGGGCAACTTAAGAAAGCTTGGGAGTTCAAATAAAAGCTGACGAGGAGAGAGAGGAGAAAAATTGCACAAGTATGCTTGAGTGACATTCGGAAGAAAGAGAGGAGAGACATTACAGAAGGTTCAAGGTGGCAGGGTGAGAGGCAGCAAATCAGGAAAGAGTGTGGTATTCAAGAAGAGAGTATAAGCTGGCAGGAGATAGAACTGGTGGTGAGGCATCGAGAGAAAATATGGAGGAAAATTATGGAATCAAAGTGTAATAAATGGTTTAAGATGATTAGGTTGGTGGGGGATCAAGAATACCTGAAAAAGTTAAAAAGGAAGAATAAGTTGAATGGGATGGTGCGATTCAGAATGGAGGAGGGAGTGACAGCATGTCGATACTGGATGGAGGAACAGGAGAAATTATGTAGAGTGTAAGGTTATAAAGAGGACTTTTGAGCTCATATGTTGAAAGCGTTTACTGCAGAAGAAGAGGAACGCAGAAGTGTGAATAATTGTGTGAAAGGAATTCTGGATGAAAGCGGTCAGGGAGTGGGATGGTTGAAGAAACTGGAGGAACTGAGGAAAAATTAGGGCTGGGGAGCCAGATAAAGCCAAGAGTTTTTCGCGAAAAAAATAATAAATTAGAGAAATAAAGTAAAAAGTCGAGAAAACTATGAAATTAAAAGATGGTAAGAGGAAACGAAAGCGGATTGTAAAGGGAATGGAGGCCCTAAAACCGGTAAAAGGGAGAAATTAAATACATGTATACTGTAATAAATGGAACTATTTTTAGTAATAAAACAAAAATCTAAGTAAATTGTTTGCATAAAATCTATGGTCAATAGTCACATATATTTTTTAAACAATTTTGAGCAGTGTTTTATCAAAAAACAATGTTGAAATTTTTTCTAGGTTTTATATATGAAAACTCACTTTTCCACAACCAAATACAATTTATATAAAAAGATTTCTGTGATTCTCATTTAAAATTGCACAATTCTTATTCCTATAAATAACAAAATTTTATTTTGGAAGCCATTGAGTTTGAAAGTTTCAATAATAGGAACAGTAATAATTTTTAAAAAATCAATTTGCAAATACTAATTCTCAAAGGGTTTAACTGTTAAGGCGTAAATTAAAAAAGAAAGTTGAAATGTGTCTTTAATTTCGCAATTTTTAATTTTTCTTCACAACTGTTCAATTTTGAATGCTCTGAATTTGCAATTTTGTTCATTCTTAAACACATAAACTATCCAGCTCATTATTTTTCAGTACTGAATTATTCAATCATGATAACTAAAATATAATAACAGAATAAAGCCTGAAAATAAAAATTGTTAGCTTTTGATGGTTTCCATTTTTTAAGCGTACAATTTCAAATGTGAAACAAATTTGAAACCATGCAATTTTTGGTCAATTTAATTGAAAATTATTCAACTACATACTGCCACATATGTATTAAGGCTTTCATTTTTAAGTTGTACAATTTTTGAAGATTTTAAATTGAAGGAAGACAAATTCGAATATGTATTTTCATTTAAAACTATTTAGTTCTTAAAATTTTAATTAAAAATTGTTTACTTCCAACGAACTTGATTTCAAATTATTAAATTTCGAGCACTTTTCATTCCAAATTATTGAAGGAAAATCGCTTTTAGTTTCAAGTATTCAATATTAAACGCTTCGAATTAAAAACTGACTGTTAGTAAATGTTAAGTTAAAACTGTACAATGTTCATTGATTTAAAATTGAAGTTATCCGTCAATTTTTAATATCTAAATTCAGAGTTATCAAATGAGAACGTTTTCAATTCACAATTGTTCAATCCCAAGCACTTTCAATTTCAATTCAGGTATTTAATTTTCAATACCTTATTTTACGCCACGGTTCTCGAAAGAGAACATGCAGTGCGTGATCTCTGGAATGACAAAAAAAAAGATCGCAGTTATTAGACAGTTCTTGAAACTTACCGAGAGCGGGCAAAGCAAAGTGAAAGCCGTTCGTGCGCCCAATCGTACATTACCAGCCCGACTAGCCTTTCCACAATAGAACGGTCCAGGTAACACGCATCCAGTGACCGTTACATGCTCCTCACTTGTGTAAGTTGTACGTTTCTATACACTCGAGCAGATTGCACATGTACATTCTACATACCAACATTACCGACAATGCCACCAACAACATCTAATATTCTACCTATACATATAAATATAATACACAACACGTATACATAACTCATACATACATATAATTGAATACCCACACTTATACTCTCCAGAGTAATAACTTTTCAAAAATTACATATGTTTACCTCCATATGAAAAGAGCCCACTTTGTCGTTTACTTATAAGGGTCAACTCCAAACTGTATTCTGTCTGGAAATGACCCTTATTGACAAGCGACAAAGTGGGCTGTCTTAATATGGACTTACACGCGTAATAGTAATAAATTTAATTATTATTAATTATAATTATCAAATTAATCATTTAACTCAAGCAAGTTAAGCAAGTACAGTCTACATACCAACATTACCAACAGTGCCAACTACAACATCTAATTGTCTGCGTATACATATAAATGTAATACACAAAAAACTTGTACATACATATAATCAATTATCCACACTTATACTCCCCAGTGTAATAACTTTTTAGAAATTACATATGTGTACATCCATATTAAAACAGCCCACTTTGTCGCTTGTCAATAAGGATCAATTTGAAACAGAATTCTTTCTGAAGTTGACCCTTATTGACGAACAACAAAGTGGGCTATTTCAATGTGGACCTAAACATATTTTAATAATAAATTAATATAATATTGATTATAATTAATTACCTTTACTATATAACTCGAGCAAGTTATACATGTACATTCTACATGCTAACATTACCAAGGTTGCCAACAACAACATCCCATTGTCTACGTATACGTAACATATACATATATATATAATCAATTAACCACACTTATATATATATATATACACGGTTCTACTGGGAGCCAGTGTCATTTTCATGGATGGCAGTCGCTCCCAGGGGGACCCTGCGGTGGTTGTTTGACCTATATATATATATATATATAATGGTCTTTGCAAGACTCACAATAAAAACGCAAGTTTTACGCCAGTTTCACGTGACTAAAATAGCCGATTTGTGACCGATGACGTCAGTTTGTTTTTAGAGGGATGAAAGCACTTTTGCCCTGGCGTGTTAAAAATAGTGCCTTTAGTTGCACTATCTGGCAGCATTTCGGAGAAGCCTTTAGACAGTTTCAAAGTGACAGGCTATTTTGACGTCGAATGTTTTCATCTTGTTATTTCGGGCTTTCCAAAACTCGCACTTTTATATACCGAAGAATCTCCTAACTTCGGACATTGGCAAAGATTTTGGAAACCCAATTATTTTTACTTCTACATTACGAAATAGTAGAAAAGCAATAAAAATTTCATGTCCAAATGCAGAAATAATTACAGCAATAATTACAGCAATATAAATAACAAGTTGATAAATTTCAGGCCTGTTTTAAACAAATGCATTATTCGGCTATTTGTCGACGGAAAAGTTTTTTTTCGATGTCAGTCCCTTCAATTGGGAACTTTGTAATAACCTCAGCAGCATTCATAATTAGTTGATGAATTTTTGGGGGTTTTTAAAACGTACTTAATAAAAAAAATGTGTTATTCGGGCATTTTTCAGCGGAAAATTTCGTTTTTTTTAATATCAGTTTTTTTAGTTTGCTGCACCATAATAATTTAAGAATTTTCACTTCACTACTCTATGATAATATTGATAATTTGGACAAAATTATCAGATTTTAATAAATAAACGTGAATAAAAAATTCCAAATTCAGGCCTTTGTGATCAACTAAGTTAGTTTTTTTATGCTATACTCTCAGATTCGTTTTAAATATTGCTGGTGCCTTCTTAGATGGTCTTTTGTTATTGGGAGGCTAAGGCAAAGAAAATAAAGATAAACCTTCCTCCGCATTCGTGTCAGGCAGAAGAATTCAGAGTCGAAATTATCATTAAGTTAGTTCCCAATAAAAAGGAGTGAATTTTTCCGTCGACAAATGACCGAATAATTCATTTTCCCTTTATTTCTAAAATTCATAAACTAATCATGAATCTTGCTGAAATCATCGTGAACTTCCCAATTAATAAGACTGACATTGCAAAAGACTAATTTTTTGTCAAAAAAGAAAACCCGAATAATGCAATTGTTTATTAAATTTGTTTGAAATATTGTAGAATTCATTACCTGATTATCAATGTTTATGCAATTATCATAAAGTTCCCAATTAAAAAGACTGACAAAAATCACCTAAGGGGAAATTTTCTCGTTTAAAATATTGTTTTCATCCAAATTTCATGCAACGTAGATTAAAAAACTTAAAATTTTTGAAAATTATAGATAAGACAATTTCAACAAATAGTTTGTTTATACATTCTTGTTTTGTTTATCACATCATGACAAAACTTTCTTAACTAATGTTGCTCTGTGGAACATAGGCAATCGCAACAATTTTCTTATTATTCACGAGCACCTTAAACATCAAATATGAAAAGTGGCCATCTTCTTTGTCACTAAAAATCATTTATAAAAAACTGAATCAAAAATCGGACTTCACAACTCTCTGGGAAATCTTGTCAGTTTTTTTTCCAAATTTTTTACGCCTAATTCTCTTAAAAATTGTCGGCTGAATGTTATTTTGAACCAAAAAAGTCTTGTTCTTTTCACTGTGTGTTGGTCTTCTAAAAAAACCCTCCGCTTTGAATGTCTTTGAATACTTAAAGCTCCTTGAATTCTCTCAATACTTTGAATTCTCTGAAGTCTCAGAACTCCTTGAATTATCTCAACTCCTTGCAATCTATGAGTTCCTCAAATTCCCTGAATGCTTTTAGTTTTCTGAATCCCTTCAATTTTCTGAATTCCTTGAATTCTCTGCATTCACTGAATTCTCTAAATTCACTCAATTCATTGCATTTTCTGAATTCATTGTGTTCTCTGAATTCATTAAGTACTCTAAATTTATTGAATTCCCTGAACTCATTGAATTCTCTGAATTCATTATTTTCTCTGAATTCCTTGAACTCGCTGGATTCATTGAATATCCTGAATTTCTTGAATCTTTGGAATTCCCTGAATTCACTCAAGTCATTGAATCTTCTGGATTCATTGAATTTCCTGAATTCTCTTAATTCACTCAATTCATTGAACTCTCTGAATTCTCTGAATACATTAAATTTTCTGAATTTATTGAATTTTCTGAATTCACTAAATTCTCTAAATTCACTCAATTCATTAAATTTTCTGAATTCATTGAGTTCTCTGAATCCATTGAGTACTCTAATTTATTGAATTCCCTGAATTCTCTGAATTCATTGAATTCTCTGAATACATTGAATTCTCTGAAATCATTGAATTCTCTGAACTCATTATTTTTTCTGAATTCATTGAACTCTCTGAATTCATTGAATTTCCTGAATTTCTTGAATCCCTTGAATTCTCTGAATTCACTCAAACCATTGAATTTTCTGAATTTATTAAATTTCCTGAATTCATTGAATCCTCTCAATTCATTAAATTCTCTGAATTTCTTGAATCCCTTGAATTCTCTTAATTCACTCAATTTATTGAATTCATTGAATTTTATGAATTAATTTAGTTCTCTGAATTCACTGAATTCTCTGACTTGATTGAATTCTCTGATTTCATTGAATGCCCTGAATATATTTAATTCTCTGAATATATTGAATTCTCTTATTTAAATTAATTCTCTGAACTTCTTGAGTACTCTGAAATCCTTAAATTTTCTAAATTCATTGAATTTTCTGAATTCATTGAATTCTCTTAATTCATTGAATTCTCTTAATTAATTTAATACTCTAAATTCATTAAATACTCTGAATTCATTGGATAATCCGAATTCATTGAATTTTCTAAATTTATTGAATTTCATAAATTCATTGAATTTTATGAATTAATTTAGTTCTCTGAATTCATTGGATTCTGTGAAAATTATGAATTCCCTGAATTTATTGAATTCTCTTAATTCATTGGAGACCTAGTCATACGCTCTCAACAAATAAGTGCATAAAGTGTTTTATTTTTAAATATTTTGTATTAACCTGAAGGAGAACTAAGTTCTCTGCTATGCTTATCCAGAACCGCACGCAGGCCAGGCATAAAATCTATGTACACTTCACACCTGGCTTGTTATACCACCTTGATAAAAAGTTTCAGGACTTTATTTTTAAAATCAAAAATACAAGTTTATTCATCATAATCGATATTGTCCCCTTCAAAGT
>JAUMHM010000083.1:39528492-39542176 GCA_032362435.1 Melikaiella ostensackeni
TCTTCAAAATTTCGAGCCAAATGTTGTATACAAACGCAGGTTACTGTTTCCTGATGCTTTTCCCAAAGTTTCAACCTGATATCTCATTTTGTGTGGACATGAGTTGTTGCACAAAAAATGCCAATACTGCACCAGTTATAATTTCTCAAAAAAATTTGTTTTCTAAATTTCGAGTCGAATGTTGTATACAAACGTAGGTTATTGTTTCGTGAGGCTTTCCCCAAAATTTCAACTCGATATCTCATTCGGTATGGTCGTGAGTTGTTGCAAAAAAAAATAATCGATAATTTAGGTCACGTGACTCATGTATAACATGGCCTTAAAATGTCCTCGGGATTATAGACTACCATAATCAATCCGAAGTCGCCTCTATACCTATCTTCCCTCTACGCTTACAGCATGTACAAATCATGGGGTATTCGTATATACTAGACACAGACCTGATCTTCCAGTAGGCTCTACACGCTGAAAATGTTCTCAACCAATCAGCTTCGACTAGAAAGAGACAAAATGACCCCCAATGGCAACTTTTCTCTTTGACGCACTATTACACTTTGAAAGGGGGATCGACCAATGAGTAGCTAAAATTCCTTGATAGTTACTTCTTTTGACACAATAGCGCTATTATCGCTAAGTTTTAGATTAAGTTTCCCCGTTTCATCAATTACTAGAAATCAATGTTTAATAATTAATTAAACTTCTAATCTTCTTTTATAACATATATTCAAATCATTATAATGAAATTATTTTTTTGCTTCACAAACATAACCTAAAAAGAGCATTAAGTTAGGGCGGCCGTTTTAATCCAGGAAAGAAATTCCTGGTCATTTACGGGTTTGCAAAAAATTTTTTATTGTCATTGAAATTAAAAAATTCGAACTCTTAAAGTTAAAAATGTTTTTATTTGAATATCAAAAAAATCAAAACTGAACTGCAAATTAAAGCACTTAAAATGGAACTCTTTTGAATTTTAAAGTGTCAAAATTGAAACTAAACAAATTTTTAATTTAGAAATGCTTGATTCAAACACTCAATAATTTAGACGTATAAAATGGCAGCTTTCAGCACTTTTCAATTGAATAATTTCAAATTTTAAAAAGATTCCAAAAGATTTCAGAAGATTTCAAAAATTTCACAAAGATTTTAAATATTTCAAAAGGATATCAAAGATTTGAAAGAATTTCAAAAGATTTCAAAATATTTTAGAAAATTTCAAAGATTTCGTACAGATCTGAAAAATTTCAGAAAGATTCCAAAGATTTCGAAAGAGTTAACAATTTTTTTTAATTTTTCGGAAAGATTTCAATAGATTTCAAAAGATTTAAGGAAGATTTTTAATATTGCACAAAGATTTCAATGATTCCAAAAGATTTTAAAATTTTCAAAATATTTCAGAAGATTTCAAATGAGTTTAAAAAGTTTTTGAATATTTCACAAATATTTCAATGATTTCATAAAGATTTCAAAAATTTTAAAGTTTTAGAAATATTTCAGAAGATTTCACAAAAATTTAAGAGGTTTTAGAAAGATTTCCGAAAATTTCAAAACATTTCACAAAGATTTCTGAGATTCCAAAAGATTTAAAAATATATTTTAATTGAACAACTTTAAATTAAATACCGTTAAACTGCAAAATAAAAAATGTTTAACTTTTATAAATTGAACAGTTCAAATAATTCTGGTTAAAAATATAAATCGCTACAATTTTCAATGCTCTAGCATGAAGAATAAATCAATAAATTTGTAAATCTTGAAAATCATATCATCTTGAGCAATTTTGAGTCAGAAATATTAAAAATTGAACTTTAAACTCAACTCTTTTTGAATTAGAAGTTAAATTATTTTAATTTCAAGTCGTTTTGAATTAATAATTGTTCAATTGTTATTTATAAATCAAAAATCAACACTTTCACTTAAAAATTAAAATTTTTTTGAATGGAACAATTAAAATTGTAAGGCTCAGTGTCTAAATGTAGCACTGAAATCTTAACGATTCAAGGCTTTCTATTTCAAACAATTCATATTCAAATTGTTTAGTTTTGAATATTTGATTTATAATTGCTCATTTTAAATGTACAGTCGAATATTGCTAAATGTTTAAAAAATTGTTCTTTTTTTATTACAAAATTTCAAACTGAATGGATTAAAATGGAATATTTTAGACTAAAACAATATTTCAATAGTACATTTCAATTTCATTTTTATCAAAAATTTTCAAATTCAAACCCTTTTAATTTTTAATTGCTCAAGTCTTCAAAACTGCATTTTAAAATTCTTTAAATTGAAAATATACGCTTAAAAATAAAGACCCGAAATAAAAAAATATTTAAAGTAAAACATTTTATAGAATTACGCATTGTAAACTGAATAATTTCATAAATTAAAAAGTTAACAATTGAATGTAACATTTTTAAAAAAATTTATCGAACTTGCTTTAAATTGCATTATTTCGTATGATATGAAATTTGAGATATTTCAAGTGATTATATAGATTTTTCTTCTAAAAATTTGTAAAATTCCCGGTGAAAAATAAATTTACTTCATTTCCCGGTTACCAAAAATTCCCGATCCAGCGGCCACACTGGTTTAATTCAAGTCACGTATTCCAATCATTTTCAGGTCTGACAGTACCTATGGGACAAAAAATAGGGTGCAAAGGGTACTTTTTTACGCTTATATGGTGCTTTTTTCCCGCTTGAAGGGTAACATTTTTTTCAAAAATGTGGTACGATAAAGAAGTTATTAGAGGCAGTAAATTTGTTAAAGGTATAGGTACGGCCAACCGGGATAATTATGGATCAACGTTTATGCTCTATAACTTTATGATTTCGTTTTCTTCCGTTAATAAGACTTTCTGAACATTTTATAAACAATATTCTCAGAATATAAAGTAAAATCCCATTAGGCAAAAAAAAATTTCTACAGAATGTCATGATCCATAATTACCCACCGTAGTCCATAATTATCCCGGTTGAGTCATTTTTCTGTATTTTAAAATGAATTTTTTAACTAGCTTAAAAAAATCTTCTAAGCACCTCACTAAAAATGATCACTTTTAAGTTCATCTATTTTTAATTCTTTCAGCTTTTCTTGATCTTTTCAAAATTTAAAAAAAATTTCTGAGGTATTCCAAATGATTTTTTAGACGTAGTTAGAAAAAGATCATTTTTAAATACAAGAAAATGGCATGAGAAAAACGAGGTGTTGTTTCAGTTTTGATTACTCAGGCGTGTAAATTTTTTCTAATGTAATTCTGTCGGTAAAATGTTCTAAGGTATTCAAAATATTTTTTCAAGCTAATTTTCTTTTTAAACACAAAAATAACTGTTTGGAATACCTGCTACCATTTTGCTTTTGTTTCCCCAGCACTTGAGAATTTTTCTCTAGGGTTTTTTTATCCGCAGAAAAATCTCAAATAACGAAAAAATTATCTTGTCATTTTTAAAGGTTCCAATTTCTTTATTAAAAACAATGGTCTGTCAAATATAAAATTGTCTCTTAAGGATCAGTATATAAAAAACTGTCAACATTTGAAGAGACTTTTCTGACCTACAAATATATTGTGATTTTTGCATTTATTTCAAAACCTCCAATACTTTTTATCAGGAATTTCAATTTCAAGTCTCAATTTAAAATTGCTAAAGTTTGAATGTCTCCAATATAAACTTGCTTATTAAGGTCGAATATTTAAATCTGAAGTGATTTAATTCTTAACGTTTACAATTCAAAGTTGTTTAATTTCAAACGCTTTCCATTTTTCAAATCGAAAAAAGTAATAATCGAAACAATCACATATTTCTAAAATTGCTAATTTCGTAAACATCCTTCGAACAATATTTAAACAAAAAACAGATATCTTTTGATTAATTGAGGTAAACATTTATGCCTCAATTAAAAGAAATCTTAATGGTATTCATAGGCAACTCTTCAGATTGGAACAAATCTTGAGCTTCGTATCTCTATTTTATGATATTTATTAAGATCGAAATGAAATCTAAATCGTCTTTTGATATTAAAATTTTCAAACTGTTTAAGCATTAAAGCCTTCAATTTGAAATTGTCCAATTTTGAAAAATTAAATCTGAAATTATTCAATTCTAAATGTTTCAGTTTGAAATTTAGACTAACGACCGAACACAGGGTACTATAAGGACCAAATCTTGAAAATAGGGTACTTTAGGGACCACAGCTGATCATATGGTACAATAGGGGATATAGGGACCGGTCTGTGAGGCCTGCATTTTCAATGAAACAGGTACACATTGCAGGCAATCAAATTAAACGAAAAATTGAATTCTGACAACATTTTTAATAATTAACGACTTATAAAGTTCCCGAGTTATGAAATTACCCGACAATAAAGATGTACTTCCCTTTAATAAGGTAAATATTTTATTTATTTACAAATTATAAGATTGATCAATGGTGATGAACAATTACATTTGACTCCCAACATTTATTCTATTTGCAAACACTTTTTTTCTGAATGACGGTTCTGAATGACTCTTCTGAGACCAATAGTCACCCTGAAATACTTCAACTCGACAGATTCCGAACGTAATTATCTCCCACTTGATAAATTGACGGTAAAATTGATTATAAAATAAATGAATAATGTAAAATAATAACGAATAAAACTTTTCCATTCACATTTTTTTATTATATTTAAGAAGCAAAAAAGAATTCGCTTTCTCCAAATGACTAACTTGAAGAAATTTTTGAGCGGAGATATAGTCACTAAAATTAAATTCATTTGTAAATTAAAATGAAAGATATATTTCATTGGCTTAGTAGAAGTGTTGAATTCAACGAAATAGTTCTTTAATTTCAATTTCAGAAAACTCTTGAATGTAACAAAAGTATTCCAATATTTGTTCTCCAAAACTCTAAATAAAGTTTAAAAACAAACTCAAAATAAAACTCAGTCATCCCTTTAAAATAAAAATCCGCAACTTACATTAGTCGAAAAAGTAGCTTTTTCTAAATCCGGTTTTAAATTTATAAAATAATATAGATAAAAATCTGACAAAATTACTGAAATTTTTGTTTACAGGTTGGGCCTTTATAGTCAGCCTGAGATTGTCTATATAAAAGAAATTATTTACTTTCGCTTTCCTAACAAAAACGAATTCTACAATTTATTCTCGCAAAGAGTAAAGAATTCCGAATCTTGGATCGTAAATTGTTAATAAAATTTCTTTTCGATACATGAGGTGAGTCTGCAATTTATAGAGATACAAAGGTATTACTATCTAATAAAATCGGTCTAATGACCAACGTCATTCCGACTCAACTTCGATTCCCAAGCTTTAATATAAAGTGGATGAAAGTACGCATTGCATTTTTTTCCAATTTTCAAAATAAAAAACTAGTTAAAACCTAGCCATGCATAAAAATTAAAAAAACAATAGCATGCGTACAAATTAAAAAAATCAAAATTGTAAGCATACAATTTGCACTTTAAAAAACGGGCGCAGACAGTAAAAACTAAAATCCATTTAAAGTACATCCTCAATATAATGAAACCCTATAATTCGAAATTTTCATCAACATAAAACTCGCATATCTTCTCGTCAACTGAAGGGTGTCACCCTAATTTCTATTTCTTTACTTCACACTTTCTACCCATTTTCCTCAACGCTTGACGAGCGTTTTAGAAATCAGCGACATCAAAGTAGCACTTTTCTTGGAAAAAATTAGAAGTCGAAAACGAGACGGAAAAATTAAAGTCCAGAAGCAGAGATCACATTGAAAAAAAAAGTCAATCTATGGTCTGACAAAACTGAAAAGCTCGCTGAACGACGAGACGATGAATTTTTAATACAATGTTGGTACACTTTATTTTCGCAATCACTAATTATTCATATAATATTGTACAAATTATTACAGTAAACTATATAATTTCTGTAATTACGTCTATGAATGCTCTCAGTTTTACCAACATGTGATCACCGTAATATTGGCTGGCAAATAGCCGAGTTTAAATAATACAGCCTGAGTGCAAAAGCACACCGTATTTTTATGCCCTTCGCACGAATACGTTTTCTCTTCTAAAATTATTATTTCCTATAGTAACGTACAAAAATTATGAGAAGTCGAAATTATTTAAATTAAACCCGTTACTCTCTTTTTTTTAAAGGACTATCTACATGTTAATAATAATTATAAGCCTATCGTCATAGCAGGGAGTTTTTTTCGCAAGAAGAGAATTTATCTATCCCCCCCCCCTCACAATCTCCAAAAATCTATCTTCGATTTGCCACATTAGTTGTGTTACACAGGCCCGATGCTCGACGTTATGTTCGTGGTTTTACAACTTTGAGAGAACTAAAGAAAGGTAGAAGAATTTCGACTCGTAAAGAAGAAAATCGAGACTCGTAAAGAACAGAAGGCTCGCAATAAGAAACTCGATATATAATCTGTGCCATCGTAGCTTTCTTCTTTTTATTGATATTTATCCGTTTACGTTTATATTATACTCTATGTTAATGTACAATTTGTTGTTCTTAAAAGAGCGAAAAATAAAACTGGACATTTTATTACATACGGAACCTCGTAGAGTTCAACTTATTGTAATAGATATACTTTACAGTTCCTGTTTATTTATTTCCGGCCACCCCTCTGACGTGATATAAATTATTTGGAAAGTGTGGATCTTGAAGAAAAATTAAATACGGAGTATTTTGCTAAGGTCGATTAAAATCTGCAAGCTGGAATTCCAATTTACCCTCAAACGATCGGCGAGGGTACCATTTTATGATTAACAATTAATAAAAAATTCCTGTAATCGAAAAATAGAATCAAGCTCGAGTATACTTATTACAAAAAAGATTTACATAGAAGCTCCGATACTAGGGAGACCCATTTATATTACGACAGAACACGAATATCATGATTTGTGTATGTTTTTCAAACATTCGAAGATTCGAAGATCTGAATAATCAAGAGGCGCGTTGATGAAAATTGCAATGATTGCACTACTCGAGGATCAACGAAGGAATCATACTGAAGGCCACCCTTGAATGTTTTTACAGTCTATTTTCTTCTTTATGCATGCCTGATAACAACAATAAAAATTCTTAAATAAATATATCGGTATAATCGTCGATGGTATATTACGCAGTCAACTAGTGTTTTGCCAAGAGAGTAGGTTTCTGTTTTTTGGGAGATTATCGGTAATTGTATCTGTTGTGTGTGTGTGTGGGTGAATGTGTGGGTTGTGTGCCTTAAGCATAATATGCATACACATGTACACTTCGCATCGATCGCCGCGTTACGACAGAGATCGGTAGGGAGTACCACAAAGTTATGTGAAATTTAATGAGACGAGTTGCACGTATCACTCTGCCGATCATTGCTATTTTCGGCCTTGAACGGATCTCGTTGATAGCTTAGCTGGCTGCGGGATAATAGTGATCTCGTCGTTGATCTTCAAGGGCTTGAGAAGAGAGTCATTGGATCTGGATGACGGGGACGAAGGCGCGTTCTTTTTGTCCATGACTCGCTTGGCGACGACGCTGTGCGCCGAGTACACATGATTCTCGAACTGCTTGTACATTCCAAAGGTGGCAGTGCAAACTGTGCATTTGTACGATAGATGCGCTGGCTTCAAAGTCATACCATGATCCCGTGCAACGTGGTTTAGCAGCTTCCATTGGTATACCTGCAAAATAAATCGACATTTTTTATATTAATTTAGAATTACTTTAAGGAACTTTCAATCAAGCAGTAAAGCGTAGGCAATGGGGGAAACGCGTGTTGTATTTTGAAAGAGAAAGGAAAAGAGCGGATGGCCGTCTACCCCTTTCTGTCGAATCTCGATTGGTGAAGATTGTCAATTTTAGTCGATAATCGAAGTTCTCCACCAATAGAGCTACGACAGAAAGGAAGAGGTTTATCGGCTCTTTTTTCTCTTTTTAGAAACGATATAATATATCGTTAGAAATAGACCATTGATTCAGTGGGGAAACATGGGGAACAGTTTCCCTACTGAATCAGGGGTATATTTCTACATGTCCTGTACTGTAGAAATGTGACTAAAAAATTCATTTAGTTCTGTAATTTTTTCTTATGATTTCCTTAGGAAAATTACACGTTTATTGTAAAATTACATTGTTTTCTAATGAAATTTTCCCAAAACTCACAGAGGGCCAGAATCGTCAAAACGTGGCCAAAAGTCCTATTCACTGAGTTTACCATACAAACTTAAAATACTTAACATGCCGTTCTAATATAACCAGTCAATCATGTGGTATAATATTTTTCATTAACAAGAGCTTTTAACATGTTTTTAGCTGAAGAAAGACGACCCTATAATAGTTATGTATTCGCAGCTTTTCTATCTCCAGTTTTAACAGCTTGACACTTAATGTTAACGTACAGAAAATTATTAAATTTTGCAACATTAATAAAGGCTAAAATATGTCTGTAAGATAAACCCAACTTTCTAAACTTACGTGCAGTATTAGTGGAAAAACATTAATTCAAAAATGTGTCTGCAAGTCATAAAGCGAGAATATATCGATGGGTCTTAAAGAAAATACGCAACTCATGGCGACGGGTAGAAAGTACGTAACTGGCGGTGATGGATAGAAACGAGGCAGCTCCAAAAGTATCACTTTTTCAGGAGATGATTATGAACGTTTAATAAAAGTCCACAATTCAAATTTGATAATTTACGAAATTAAAAAGATTATTCTTTTCGTAAATTATCAAATTTGAATTGTGAACTTTTAGTAAACGTTCGTAATCATCTTCTGAAAAACTGATACTTTTGGAGCTGCGTAGTTTCTATCCGTCACTGCCAGTTACGTACTTTTTATCCATCGCCGTAAATTGCGTATTTTCTCTCAGGACCCACCGACATGAGTTTTAAAAAAATGGTCAAAAAAGGTTAATGTGATCTTTTCAGAAATTAGGTCCTTATTGATCTCTATTTTAAACCATGAAAAAATGTTTTGCTATTTTTTGCAGTATTCAGAGTTAATCTGAAAATTCTATCCAATTAAGCTTCAAACGATTTTTAAAAAATCACTAACTACATTATATTTTCCATAAGTGAAAACACAGAATCAAATGAGATAACCTATTCTATTATGAAAAGTGTACGTTTTATATAATAATGGTGTAAATTTACACTCAATTAAGATAAACACTTATTTCACAATACTTAAATTCATTTTTTATTTCAATGTTTATATTCAACTTTTAAAAATTTCAACATGTATTTTAAATATCTTACATATTTGACTAATTTAATGAACAATTTTCCTCTCGTGTCGGGTCTAATTCAAGGTTAGCTTACTACAATTAATTTGAGAATTTTATTTATAAATTATAGATGATATTTGAACATAAGCAGAAAGATCTGTTTCAGATTCTTCGCGAAAAAGTTGCTTCAGACAGGAAGTTTCAAGAAAATCATCTTCTGAGTTATTTTGAGAAAGTAATTGGGAATAGCAGAATTTGAAAAATGAGAATCAGACCTACAGCTATTCGTCCGATCTTTCTGCGATATGATTTCTACGAAATGGGATTCATTTGGTAGAAATAACTAATTTTCAATTGAATATAAACATTTTTCACTTGTGTCAAAATCGATATTTTGAATTTAATAATTTAGAGAAAATATTTGGTAAAGGCGACCCAGAAAACTTCTTATAATTGGCTTTTATGACGATCCTACGATTTTGAATTTTGTATTTTTAATACAAAATTCGTTATCAGCGCATCGGCTCAAAGAACGTTGTATGAACAGAGATTTTGACCTACTGGAATCCATGTTCATACTGTTAATTTTTTTATTCAGGAATTCGTCCGCGGTAGCGTTCAAGTTTAAATTTAAATACTGGGTGATGCCCCTGCTGTAAGCACACTTGTCATATTAGGTAACAAGGTTACTGTCTTTTATAAGACATTAAATTTTACAATTTTCATCTCCGTTCTTATTGACTGCAGATGCTATTATCTTCTATTTATTCATATTTTATTTATATTAATACCGAGTTCTGATGCTTCCCAGCAGGCTTTTCATCTTTCTTGGAGTTGCGAAAAGCTTTCCCGGAGTCTTTAGCAGCTTCATTCTTTACATGCTCCCATTCAAGAATATTTAATTTTCGTTCTCCCTTTGTTCAATTAATTAAATAACGAAAGTGTGAAACACATTTTTGAAGACAATGTTATTAACCTCGTTGTCTAATTCATAACCCAGTATTTAACTTTAAACATCAAAATTAAACTTTACCGATTTCAGCGCTACGGCGCAAGAATTTCCGAATCAAAATAACTAACAGTATGAACAAAGATTCCAGTGTGTCAAAATCTCTGCTTATACAACGTTCTTTGAGCCGAAGCTTGACTTGATAAAAAAATATTCCAATTTACGAATTCCTGATTAAAAAAAGTTCTACAAACTTTAAATTAAAATAAATGGCATTCAATTTTTTTTTAATTAACGTTTAATTTGAAAGCATCAAAGTACAGTCAATTCAAAACAGTGAAAATAAAAAGGATAATGAAACATAAACTGCGAACTTGGCAATTTGGAGATGAATCCTTCAATAAACTGTATCCTGGTGATTTGAGTTGTTCCTATTAAACAAGAATTTGCATTCTCCAGAAAACTTTTTTATTTGACTGTCTTATGGCGTCCGATTTATAATAATAAAGACGATTCTACCACTAGAAACACCACCAACTTAGAAAAAAATGAACAGAACCAAAATATCAACAATTGAAGCTTCTGCAAAAAGAACGTTGGATCAACACAAGTTTCGTGTCCATGGAGTTCTATGGAGTTATTTTTTTAACAATTTTTCTATTCCGCGGAAGCGCTGCAATCGCTACAGTGTCAACGAAAATTTGAAAACTGAATTCGGAAACAAATATCAAAATAGTCGAGGTTATTTACTTCACACCAATCTAAACCTCAAAAATGTATTTTTCCAAATCTAACTTTAGAGATTTTGAACAGGTATAAAAACAAAAAATTGTTACGCTTTCAGGCTCATTTATGAGCCTGTCAGCAACAAACTGTCCTCTCCTTCAAGGAGCACCTTCGGGTCTTCTTGTTTGGTCTGATTTGATATCGAAACAACTTTGTTGCTTCTTTACCCCATCTGCAAACAATTTTTTGTTGCAACAATGGAATGCTGTTCACGGTTTCTACAGCACGGTCGGTAATTCTTCAAATTTAGTTTTTCATATATTTTTTTTTCAAGTGCAAATAATTAGGACCATAAAAACGTTCCTTAGTGCAGTTTATGTCATTTTCGAAAATTTCAACTCGATATCTCATTTCGTGTGGATATAAGTTGTTTGAATAAAAAATTCTGAATTTTGGCATGAATGATTTGAAACCTTTTAGAAAATCTTCTTTCTAGTTCAAGAGTAAAATAAAAGTAAAAAGTCTGGAGAGATCCAAAAAGTTTCATATTTTCCCTCAAAAAAATTTAAAAAATTGAAAATCTGTAAAAATCAGGTTCAACCAATTCTATCTCGTTCTGTAAAACCACGTATACTAATATATTTTGAGGTGCTGATTACGGATATAACTTCGAAAATATTCGCAAATAAGATTTCAAAAGTCAATTCGAAAAAATAGTTACAAAAGTACCAAAAATAGCAATTATTAATAATTTTTCGAGCTGGAAAAGGGGTTGCATGTGACAAAACTTGCCCCTTCCCTTTTTTAGATCGAAAAATTCGAGCTGAAAAAATAAAATCGAGCTGGGAATGGGTTACTCGTACAGGAAATTCCAGAATGGTAGACAGTTCGTGTTTTATAAGTAAATAGGTATTAAATAGATTATTATTTTCAGACATACAAAAATCTTTTTGAAATTATTATGTATTTTTTGTTATATTGTATGTGTAGTTATTTGAAAATATAGGTCAATCACTTCGTCTCGAATCAAGAAGTATTTTCCATTCTTGCATCAACTTGGAATTATGTCGATGAAAGTATTTTTACTGTAAAACAGAAATTTTTCAACTATTATAAATTAACATAATTTCCTCTCTCCAATAAAATTTGATAATATTATAGGTCAATCGATTCGTCTCAAGACAAGGAATCTTTTACATTCTTACATCAACTTCGAATCACGTGAATGAAAAAAGTTTTACCACAAAGAACACATTTTTAAAATATTATAAAGTGCTGAAAAAATTGTAATGATTATTTTTGAAAATCCTTCGGTCAGTTTACAGATATCAGTTGTGAAAATAAGCCCTCCAGCTTTCATTAATTTATCCACATTTGTCTTCAAGTTATCGTGTTCACACGAAAGTGTGACATCCAAACACACATCCACACACATCCACACACACGTCCACACACACATCCACACACACGTCCACACACACGTCTCCACACATACATACAGGTTCAATTGAGGAACGTTCAATTGAACGAATTAAAATTTTTTCGAAATTGTCACAATTACAAAGCTTCCTCTGTGAGGAAGCAAAATGATGGAATTTGTGAGTTTCGAAAGGGACTTACAAGTAAACCTACGGAACTGTCACTCGCCGATTTTGATGAAACTTTACAACCTTGTGGAAATAGGGAAAATAATCGACACGTATTTTTTTATATTGGCTGAGAAATGATTCTAAGGGTAGAAACTACCCCTCATATATGAAGGGTGGTCTTCACGTTTCAACTGCAACAAGTCAGGTGATTCAAATGTGAGATGCTTTTAAGAGGTTTTCGATGTCGCTGAATTCAAATTTGTGGTTGAAATTCCAAAATTCGAAATGACAGGTCCAATATGGCGTCTGCTTGTCGCACACCAGGAGTGGTTTCCTCTTTTCAACTATAATGAGTCGGGTGATTGGGGAGTTAAAATGCTTCTAAAGGGTTTTTTCTGTCGCTGAATCCATATCTGACAATAAGGTTGTAATCACAAAATTCCAAACGTCGGATTTAATAATTATGGCAATATCCCAATTCGTGGTTCAAGTTACAAAATTCCAAATTATTATATCATTCATATCGGTGGATGCTCATCTCTCTCTTTGCCGAACCCAAGAATAACCAACGAGGAGGTGGCCAGTATCTATTCCCAATCTTTTTTTTTTATTTTTTCTTTTCTTTTAGTTTTTCGTTTTTCAAATTTTCTTTCAATATTGATTGTTTATTTTTATTTTCAGGCAATTTTTCATTCTTCGAATACTTACCATCAGCCGAATTCATCACATTCACTCGCAGTAACTTTTGCAGAAGTGATAATAATCATAAAAAATTTCATCATACATAGCAGTAATCCACTGGATTCTCAAACTCGAGTGATCTTTCTTGCAAGTAGCCACTTTTGAACTAAGCGCACTGATGAGATTTCTGAATCGAGGGGAAGAGTACTGATTATGGATTAGAGATTGGAGCTTGATGATATTATTGCGTTGGTGAAAATTTATATCGTGATTATAAAGGACCACTATGTCAGAAAAGTTTCTGATGAAGTTTTTCCAAGGCCTGAAGAAGAAAACATCAAGTGGTTGAATGATTCCTGTTGTTCCTGCGGGAATAGTGTGGATTTTCTAATACGAGGGTCATTCAACAAGTACTTAGCCTCACCGCCCGATGGCGCTGCTATTACGAAAGAGTTTACCATCGTGCAGTACATTCTTTTAGTAGCCTACTGTCAAAGTTTCAGTCAATTCCCTTCATTAGTTTTGTTTT
>JAUMHM010000083.1:39547691-39559337 GCA_032362435.1 Melikaiella ostensackeni
AAAGAAAGCTTTAGAGTTTCTAGATTCTAACCCCGAAGGACATAATAAGAGGCTTGGGGAATTCCGATATTAATGTTTAATTGCAAAACTCGATGAATCTGAATTGAGAACTTAACCCGCTTGAACCAACTTCTGAGATCTTTATTCGTTTTCAACTTCTGTTTTGAATTCAAATTCCTCGAGTTTTGCAACTCAATATTTATTTCAATTAATATCTCCAAATTCCTTAAACCTCCCATTATGTCTTTACAAGATAAGAAACTAGAAAATATAAGTTTTCTATCAATATGCATTTCATAAAAATCAGAGGATACCATGTTTCAATTTAAAAAATTTATAGAAATTACATATTATTACCGTTAGTTACCAACTTTATTTGGTTTGGTTTTGACGCAAAAGATTTCCTTGAATAATGATCTTCACACCAAAGTGTAACAACTTCCATCTAACATATCTCGGTAACCATTGCACTATGGTGGTTTATGGTTTTGCACTTACAGTAGGAGCCTGAGTACTACAATTTACCGCAGTTTCAACAAAATTGAAAGATATTTGTTTTTGGGAAGTGCATTTTTTAAATAATTTTGACCACCAAACCTTTTATTGCAAAATTAGACTTCATTAAAATCGCGTATATTTTTCCTTTAATTCAAGAAGCAATATGAAAACAGTTCAGCAAAAAATTAAATTGATTGAATAAATAATTTTGGTATTTTTTAAATTTGGTCGTAAACAAAAATCAGATTCTGAACGGCGCCATCCTTAATAATATTTTCACTCTTGAAAAGATAATTAAATATTTTTATATTTACAGTTTTCTATTTACGTAACTACAAAAATTCGACAAAAATAGATAAAAATAACAAAACTACAAACTGAGCACTATCAAAATGCAGTAGGTTAAATTCCAGCTTTCAAAACTGAAAATGCACAATTTCAAGTGATAATAAGTGATATTTCAAATTATTTCCCTGACCAATGACCACTCTGCAATATAAATTATTATCTCTAGATTTGTAAGATTTAGAGTTTAGAAAATACTTTCACATTATCAGAGTCTCTACTAAAAGTTTTCAGTGCTTGTCACTGTGTTAAAAGCGTTAAATATTTATTTTTGAAACAAAAACTGTAACGAAGACAACAAATTTATGAGCAATAATTATTAAAATTATCATTACCAACAATTTAGATTCTGAATATGAAGTATGATTTAAACATTTTTTATCTTAAGACGGAAAACCAACAAAAACTACCTCACTTGAGTGTTTACAGAACAAAGTCAAAATTTGGATCAAAAAGATTATTAAAAAAAGTATTGTTTTCGAAAACAAAAAATGTATAGTAAAATTGATAAACAAAAGAATGAATCACTCAAGAAGTTAGTTTGTTAAAACAAATTGCTAAATACATTATGTTGAAAAATGGTAAATTACTTTAAATCTAGACAAATAGATTTGTTTTAAAAAGAAACCCTAAAAATGTTAAGAAATGCAATTTGCCATTGGGATTTATCGAGAAGCAAAATCTACAAAATTAATTGTTATAAAGAGATTCTACTAAAATTGAAGAAAACATTCCCTGAAAATATTAGGATTTTCAAGCCTTTTCAATTCAAAGGGCATTTACAAGCTCTTGCAGTTTAAGTAAATTAGATTTTAAAGTCTTGAGATTGAAAAGAATTGAGTGCTAAAAAAATTTAAATTAGAATATTTTTGAATATAATTAATAAAGTGTTACATCTGCCGAATTTTTTAATTTCTTAGAGCTTCAAAAATGTTCCAAAAGTCTTCAAACGTAAAAGTGGATACATTTAAGAGATGTTATACATGAAAATTGTATTAAAAGTTTTGACAATCGGAAGGATTTAAATAAATCTTCGATAATCATAGAGCTTTAAATCTGAAAATAATGCAGAATAACTTTCTTGTTTGGAAAAATATTTCGGATTTAATATTTTACGAAAAATTGATTTCCAAAACTTTTTGCAAAAAAATACGCCTGCTCACTTGGTCATACGTAATTTTTTAGACTTTATTCAAACTTTTAATTCACTCGATGTCCCACAAAACTTTAAATTTCTAAATCACAAACTTTCCTAAAGACCTCTGGTATAGTATTATTAAAAATTATAATTCCCCTTTAATTCCAGATTTTCCTCCTAATTCTTCTACACCATTTTTCAAATCTCTAATAGAATAACTTTCATCTTACAAGACATTAAACTACAACTTAAAAATACGTACAAACTGTAAAATGAAACTTATAGTCACCTGGAATATTTGGTTGCTGCCGAACTGGTAGGAAGTAGGCACCAACAGCCCAGACGAAGTCGGTCGGTACATCATTCCGGCAACATTGTCTGTAAAGAAGTTGTCTAGCTTGAAAAACAAACATGAACCCCCAATCTTCAATTGTCGTAAACCTACCTTGCCTCATCGGCGAAGTTCCTGCTCTCAGACTCTTTAAATCCGTATACCTTGGTTGCATGGGTGGACGCCCTCTTCCACGTCCCGGCATTGGTGCCGGGAGCAATTTCGGTAAAAGTGGCTGGGGTCCTTTGGCACTCATCGCCAGAGCCAAAGCACTCTGATTTGCCTGCAACGATTGTCTTGCACGATTCATTCTCGGAATCTTCGCTGGCGGTTCCCAGTCTGACGCAGGTTCCAAATTGCGTTCAGGTCTGAATTTCTTCGTGCAAGCTAAAATGTGTCTCGTCAGTTTCCCCTTCTGATTATCCTCAAACGGACAGTTCGGACACTGATGAAAAGCAGGACCTCTCTCGAGTCTTCCACGAGTGTTGTGCTCCGCCTCCATGTGAAATAGAATATCGTGTGGACTGCGAACCTCACTCGGACAGAAATTACATTTATAAACATAATTCTTCATATGTGGCGTCTCCAAATGATGTTGCATGACTAAGGCCGACTCCGTTTTAAAACTACAGAACTCGCATTTCTTCATTTCTAAATGGAATGGTTCGTTATTTTCTTTACTAAACTCTAGATTCTTGATCAGCGAATTAATAGCCATCTGGGTCTCCGCGGAAGGCGTTCCCTTGCCTTGTTTCCTCTTCTGCGTCCTCAGAAGATCAGTCTGCACGAATTCCTGAACAAGACCAACACCAATGGACATGAAGAATTTCCCCAAGGGTAGATCAAAATATGTCGGAACTTTGTTCCGCTCCTCAGGCTTCGGATCCATTTTATCGTCGGAACCCTTCTCGGACAAATCAACACCATCCTCGTCTTTCTTACTATTCTCGCTGCCCTCTGTCTCGCCACCATCGTCTTTCTCCTCCTCACCATCTTTGTCCTCCTTTTTGTCTTCCGCTTTCTTATGCGCAGCCGCCTTCTTCTCGGCTGCTTTCTTCTCATCCTCAAGTTTCTTCTCCTCTAACTCCCTATCAAGAATGCTCTTCTTCAACTTGGTGATAAACTCCTTTATCGGCTTCAGCGGCGGCTTCTCATAAACGTAAGGTACAATAAAGGACGGTGCCTCGACAACAAACATATCATCGGTCAAGGTCGGCAAAATCTGAGGAGCCGGAGGAGTTACTGGAGTGACAGTCGCTGGCTTTGGACTCGGAGCGGCTTTCATAGGTACAGGCGTGATGGTAGTTCTCATATTTGGATACATAGTTTGTGGCGCCATGCTCATTGGAACGACCGAGAAGGCAGGAGAATTAGAAACCGACTGGGGTTTTGCATTGCTAACCGGAATGCCTCCTCTCCCGGAGAGGATAGAATTCGTATCTATTATAACTAAGGTAGGTTCCTTCTTCCCTCCCTTAGAAGAAGCTTTACTCCCAGCGGCAATCTCCACGAGCCTCTTGGTATCATTCACGACGATCGTGGTTTTATTGTTCTTAATAGGGGACTTTACTTTGGAGTTCTCTTTGTCTTTGTTATCAATGCCGGCGAGTGGATCTTCAGGTTTGATCTCCTCAATATCAGAGCCATCATCATGGACGACCTCCTCCTCGGGTTCCTTCTCAATGTAACTAGTCCTCTTGATGTTCCGAGAGCTGCGTCTTGGTGTAATGTTGCTAAGGTCTACCTGCTTCCTGGACTTTTTCTGTTTCGGCGAGCCCTTTGTCGAACCATCATGTTCAGAGTTGTGGCCGTTGCTTCTGGAGGTGTCAGTTATCTCCTCGATATCGGGACTTCCGCAGCTGCCATTTTCCTCGCATATTTTTACGTCGGAGGTGTCCATACTACTGTCTATTATCTCACCAGTCTCGTCAATCTGCTGAATGTCACTGCTCCTGGAGGCGTTTTTGTTCCCGGAGTCGGGTTTGTCGATCGTGAAAACGTCGTCGTCGTCGTTGTCAGAGTCAATTTGCGTGATGCTTTGGTCGAGACACTCGATGTCAGAGTTGTTGCTTTCAGCATCAACTTCCATCGCCTCGCATTCGGAATTTTTACGTTCAGAATCTTTACGCTCAGAGTCTTTAGATTCCTCCACGATTTTACACTCCTCCACGTCTTTAGACACTTCACTAACATTGTTCGGCCCACACACACCGTCCGATGATTCCGATAACTTCGAGTGATTCGACAACTCGACGTTTTTCTCAACACTTTGTTCCTCTGTCTCTCGATCTTGGCTGGTCGTATCCTCATCGCGAGGAACTTCGTCAATCTTCTCAGAATCCTGTTCCATCTCGACATCTTCGTCTTTCTCCATTTCTTCGTCAAGGTCTCCGACACTTTCTGCTGGGACTCTTTCAGAGTCTTCTGCTTCGGGATCAGCATCAGGCGTCTCGGATTTGTCATCGTCCTTCTCAAGTGCTCCATCTATTTCTGTGGATTCGGGCTGGTTTTCATTCTCGTTTTCCAGTTCGTCCCTGTCTCCACTGGCTGCATTGTTTAACTGACCATCACTTTCCCCTTTCTCCCCGTCTTCGGTTGCGTCTTTGTTTTCTGGAGAACTTTGTTCCTGACACGACTCTGCGAACTCTTCGGGCTCTGCATCGTCGTAACTCCCGTTGACCCCATTTTCAATTATTGTATCTCCTGCATCTGTAAAGAAAATTGTGTTATTAATGTTTTTTTTTCATTACTTATAAACTATTAATGATATTATCCAATAATAATTACTAGGCTGAGCAAAAAAATTAAATTTCAAATTTCATATACTGGCGTCAGATTGTTCAAGTTTAAAGCACTTAATACTTGCCGACTTTACTCGTATTTGAACCAAATCTTATTTGAAATTGTGCAATTTTTAATATTATAAAGTTGAAACCAAATTTGTTGATTGTTTTCAGTTTAAAGTTGTGCAATTAAGAAGAACTTATTAGATTTTCTTCTAGAGTAGATAGAATTATACAGCTGATAACTCCAAATAATTACTTGTCAAAAGTTACATGCAATTTACATTTTAATCTCCTGAAAGTTAGTAGATAATTTAGGACATTTTTAAAATTATTTCTAAAACTACTGTGAATAAGTCTACGAAGTGAATTTTGAAATATACGGAACCCGAGTAAACAGAAAGGTTATTATACAAAGTTGATAACAGAGTTTAAATATTAAATCGAATCTAGTAACAGAATATTATTTATTCGCGAAAGTAGGTCAATTAACTGAAGAAAAGCATTCAATAATTAACAAAAATATGAATTTTAGGAAAAATTGAATTCTGAATAAAAGATGCTTTAGGCATTTCCGGACTAACATTGACGTTACGGGTTTAGATGTAGTGGTATTCTTTTCACTTAGAAACAAAATGGCGTTCCGTTTCATGTGTTGACCAATCACAGAACTCGGTTTCACTGGAATGGAATACTTTACTACATTTAACAGTGTACTTTTATTCGTAAATACCGTTTTCAACCTAATATAAAATATGCAAGAAGAATTTACTTAATTAGGAAAATTTTTTATATTTTTAACGATAAAAACGGGGGAAACCAGTATTTTTTACTGGAAATTGGTTTCTTCTGAGAAAGTTTATAAGTCTTTATATGGAAATATTTTGTGGGGCAGTTTAGACGGTTTTCATTTAATTTGCAGTTTGTAATTATGAGTTATTCTTCCGTGTCGAAATGTTTGATATTTACTTTAAAAGTAGCTATACTATTTAAACTTTTAAATGATTCTTTCAAATGAAATTGAATCAACATCTTTATGTTAATTAATTACTTACGAACATACGTTATATTAATTTTAGCCTGACTGAATAATGACCAGTCAACTATTTTTGCTATTAATGTTACCGAAATACACGAATTTGCATCAATCTGTTCATGATTCCTATTACAATTGGCATTTTATGTTTTACCATCATCATAACCATCAGTTTTTAAATCGTTGACGCTTCCGCTGTCTTCAAAATTTTTGATGCAAATGTTTAAAAAGGTTGCAAATTTTAGCAATGTTAAATTTAAATCTCCAAGTCTATTCCTGTGCAAAAGTATTAATTGATTTACAACATTCTAGAATATGCAATAATATGCAATGAAACTTAAGACGCTTAGGACTTTATTCCTAATCTGTCTCTTATTTTTCTCGACTCTTTTACCAAGAAATTTGTCAACCTATTGAAAATCCGTCCGGAGTTGTAGATTCAGTTGAAATATTTTACTGCATTTGATATATTTTTTACATTATTATTATTATTATTATTATTGTACAACCACTAGACATGACTGAATCCCTCTCAGATTCTTATATTTCGCTTGACTCATCTAGAACGAAAATTCTTTAAATATAAGCCACACGTACAAAATCCTGCCACCGAGACTCAGAAATCGAAAAACGATCTCAGCAAACTTGAAAATGGACCGCAATTCCAAACAAAACCCCTAAGATTCCAAAAGAGTAAATAAAAAAATCGTAAAACCATTCAGAGATAGTTGTAGAGAAAATGTAAGTATAATAAATATTAATAACCCTAATAACTAGTAATAATTCCTTTTTAAATCCCAGTCAAAACACAAATATACTATCATTTCCTGTTTTCCCAGCCCAGTGGAAATTTACGAAATGTCGACAAAAATTGTTTTGATGAATTATAAAGTTTTACAAGAAGTAGGTCCATTTCATAGCAAATGAATGTTACTTTTACAGATATTTTTACAGAATTATTAAAATAATCAAATGAACAAATTAAAAAGTGAGGTTAGAACCGCTATCTTCACAAATTTCATAACAAGCAATGAAGTCTACAAAAAAAACTGAAAACAACCATTGAGTATGACTCTAAATCCCTCCTTCATTCCCCTAAAATCATCTAGACCCAAAAACCCTCTAAATTGAATCCACCCTTACAAAATCTTGCCAACCTAGTCTCAAAGCTCTGAAAACAAACCGAGCAGTTGTAGAAATTATTCCCAGCTCCAAACAGAAGACCTTAATTCCAAAAAGAAGCGTACCTTTAAGAAGCTTATCAGCATCGTCCTGAGATGGGTCCTTGACCAGGGTATCTTCCAACGTGCCTTCCATGGGGGTCACCGCTGCTTGACAGATCTGATCAAGAACAAAAGAAAAAAACACTGTGAGATCCCGGAAACCAGGGGGAAAAAATGCCTCTACATCGTCATATCATAACCGGAGGGGGGTTGAAGAAGTTCGGGCTAGAATTTTTCAAAATGGCGCTCTACGAGTTCCGCACCACCCGGATCCGGTTGGGCGCGCGTGCCCATAACCAAAAAACCATCCTTTATCCGCACATCACCCGGACTCAAAACTGCAATTTTTTTTTTCTTTCCAGAATCACTCAAGTCAAAAGCCTCGGTTCAAATTAAATCAAAATTGTCCACTCACACTCGCATCTGTCGCGGGTGGAAGGGGACCTCGAGGACTTATGCGGCTTTTTCGGGCACGCGTGCACGCTCCTCGCTTCCAAAAGAGCGGAAAAATCGTCCTGGTGGACGAGCGTCGATCCGGCAATCGGCGTCGTTCAATCACTCAAAATCACTTAGCAATAATCACCTGCACTTGTCAGCCACCGCGTCCGAGACAAGCGCCAGTCAGCCCTCTTGCACCTCTCCTCAACCTTCACAACCTACAACCTACACCTACTGCTGCACACAGAGGCGCACTTCAGACGTCACCGACAGGAACTGAACCTCCAACACACGCACAAACAACGCGTGCACACACACACACACAGGCGCATCACGAGTCACTCACACTCTTAAAACTCTCATCCTCATAAATGAGTCAGAGGCACTGAAAAACTGAAAAACATGCAACCCCTTGAACTCCAAAAATTAGAAAATTATGAACCATATTTGTATTTTCACTCAGCCGGATTCCCCATGGCGCGATCGAATAGGGTATCATAACCTCAATCTTTGGAAACAACTTTAAGAACGGATCGCGTGGCACGAGTTCCTCACGTGGAAAAACGTTCCAACTTCTACATCTTCTAGCTTATTAAAAGTAGATGAGAAAATCTTCAATCCTCCAAAATTGTTGGAAACGATTCTGACAGAATCTAGAACACGCATCTGCACCCTGGGTTTCTTGCTCAACGGTTCGCGATCGGGAACATTTATGCTAGTATTCTAGGTGGTGTTGGGTGTTACGAAGGTTTATTCCCGCTTTTCTGGATTTTTTAGAGGAGATTTGTATCACGCACTAATGCACTTGGGCTGGGGAACACTGATACACTAATCTGGGGATTCTGGGGAACCTGTAAATAATCGTCCGGAGCAGTCCGGAGAAGATTCACCGAAAAAAATCGTACGGCAGATGGCAGCCACGGCGACATGAACATGAACGAGGACATGCACGAACAATGTTAAAAAAAAAGGTTAAGTCCAGGGCCGTATGGCTGTTCTCTTTCCTGAGAATGAGAGGGCACTGGTGTTTTCTTCGGGGGGTGCCTTGTGAGTTGTGACTCGTGTGAGCTTTCTCATCATTTTTCCACGTCGCACTTTTTTTGGACAAAAATCGCTCGACAGTTCAATTTTTAACGGATTTGACTGTATTTTTTTTAAACTGACCGTAAGGCTTCCAGGTACAACGTGTAACAGCCAATTTTTTACATTTCTCAAAACATTTTTTATTTGATAACACATGAATTTTTGTTTTTTTATAACAGGCCTTAAATCAGTATAAGAACTAAACAGAAATAATTTATTATGTGTTGAAGTAAGAAAAAAATTGTTTATAATGTTATAAACAAATTAATGAACAAGTGTCATTTTTCCATAATTTGCAATGATTAGCTATTGAAATTCATAGTTTATGCATAAAATATGAGAGACATTAATGTACGATTACGATTAGTTAAAAATAGTTGCTCTTTTGTTATTATTTAAACAATTTCTGTAAACAAATACACATTTTGACAATGTCTGAATGAGTAGGCTCAATTTTTTTCGCAGAATAAACTAAAAATGTCTTTTCATTGATACCTTGTCGTCATGTTTTGTACTTTGACCAAATTTTTTATTTATTTTAACAATTGTAATAAACAAATCCCCATGTTTAACATTCTTCCAAGAATACTCACTTTTTAACGGAATTGACTAAAAATGTGTTGTCCGTGACTTTTGCTGTCATATTTTTTGAATCAACAATAACTGTTAATTATTTAAACAATTTCTATAAACAAATGCACATTTCGATCTTTTTTTCATGAATGGTCTCATTTTTTAAAAATACATAATCAACTAAAAATGTCTCACCGATTACTTCTTGTTATCATACATTTCCAACTGACAGCAAATGTTAATTATTTATACAATTATTATAAACAAATACCTATTTTTACCTTTTTTCCATGAATAGGCTCAATTTTTTCACGGAATCGACTAAAAATGTATTGCCAGTGACTTCTTGTTGTCATATTTTTCTAGCTAACAATAGCTGTTAATTATTTGAACAATGTATATAAACACATGCACATTTCGATATTTTTTCTAGTAATAGTCTCATTTTTTTGAAAGAATCAACTAAAAATGTCTTGTTAATTAAAGGACACGTATTTAGTTCATAACACATATTCCTTAAGTATTTGTAAATAATGTAAATGATTATTGTGTTGCTTGAGCACTTCCTCTTTTCGAATATTCAATTTGTTATATAAATTTTTATTCTTATACCTATCCCTATTGCTCGCACTTTTCGATGCAAAAATGAGTTACAAAATTAATACTTCAAGTTTATGTGAAATGTTTTGGACTTTTGATGAAGTCGTCAACTGTCTGCAGCGTTTAAATCCAATTTAGGTATTATACAACAGTTATGTGTTCATAAAAATTGTTTAAATAATTAGCATTTGCTGTGAATTCGAAAAATATGCCAACAAAAAGTCATTGATAAAATATTTGTGGTTGATTCCTTGAAAAAATGAGACCATTAATTTTTTAAAAATTTCGAAATGTGCATTTGTTTATAGAAATTGCTTAAACAATTAAGAGTTATTGCTAATTCAAAAAATATGACAGCAAAAAGTCACTGGTAAGACATTTTTAGTCGATTCCGTAAAAAAATTGAACCTATTCATGGAAAAAAGGTAAAAATAGGTATTTGTCTATAAGAATTGTTCAAATAATCAACATTTGCTGTCGATTGGAAATATATGATGGCAAGAAGTCGATGATAAGACATTTTTAGTTGATTACTTTTAAAAAATGAGACCATTCATGAAAAAAGATCGAAATATGTATTTGTTTATAGAAATTGTTTAAATATTCAACAGTTATTGTTAGTTCGAAAAGTGTGACAGCAAAAAGTCACAGGCAACACATTTTTACTCGATTCCGTGAAAAAATTGAGCCTATTCATTGAAAGAAAGTAAAAATAGGTATTTGTATATAAGAATTAATTAAATAGTCAACATTTTCTGTCAACTGGAAATATATGATGAGAAAAAGTCATTGGTAAGACAGTTTTGGTTGATCATTTTTAAAAAATGAGACCATTCATAAAAAAAAGATCGAAATGTGCATTTGTTTATAGAAATTGTTTAAATAATTAACAGTTATTGTTAAATCGGAAAATATGACATCAAAAAGTCACGAGCAACACATTTTTAGCCGATTCCGTAAAAAAAAGTGAGTCTATTCCTGGAAGAATGTTAAACATGGGAATTTGTTTATAAGAATTGTTCAAATAAAACAAAAATTTGGTCAAAATACAAAATATGACAATAAGGTGTCATTGAGAAGACATTTTCAGTTCATCTACGAAAAAATTGAGCCTACTCATACAGACATTGTCAAAATGTGTATTTGTTGAGAAAAATTGTTTAAATAATAACAAAAGAGCAACTATTTTTGACTAATCGTAATCGTACATTAATTTCTCTCACATTTTATGCAAAAACTATGAATTTCAATAACTAATCACTGCAAATTGTGGAAAAATGACACTTGTTCATTAATTTGTTTATAAAATTATAAACAATTTTTTTTCTTACTCCAACACATAATAAATTATTTCTGTGTAGTTCTTAAATCCGCTGAAAAATGAACTTTCGAGCGATTTTTGTAAAACAAAAAGTGTTTTTTGGGCACGCTGTGTCGCTTGAGTTGCCTACGAGGGTCACTCAACAAGTACTTAGCCTCACCGCCCGATATGGCGCTGCTATTACGAAAGAGTTTTACCATTACATTCTTTTAGTAGCCTACTGTCAAAGTTTCAGTCAATTCCCTTCATTAGTTTTGTTTTGATAGCCTTTGGAAGC
>JAUMHM010000083.1:39575607-39586761 GCA_032362435.1 Melikaiella ostensackeni
ACCGCCCTCCATATACCGTGTTAGTAGAATTTCCGCCGGCTCACATTCGTGGATGAGGGGGTCCAAAGGGCCAATAGAGAGAGGTGCTGTGAGCTCAGCGGTGTTGAACAGTTTCGTAGCCACAAAGGGAGCAGTTCGAACACTCGCGTGCATATTTCGAATTTATTTTAAAAAACACGCGGAAAATTCTCTTTTCATTAATTTGTTTTCATTATTGAAGAAGGTTCGTCCTTTATGATAACAAAAATTGAAAAAAGCGGCCCTGACTGTTAACATCACAGAAATTCTTGGAAGAGCCTCACGGTCATCGCAGGCCATACCCGAGATCGCCGTTAATTGGAGGTTCGAGTGTAATTTATTCCGGTGTTAAAATATCCGCTGTGGAAATATCTCCTATTAGCAGCCATTTATTTTCTAATAAGTTGCTGTTGATAGCTCTTTGATAATGCCACAATGTTGATTTCTTTTTTTTATGTCTTTCATGTGGTTTGTTTTGTTGTATATTTTATACGTTTACAATTTTTGACTAATATATTTTTTATACATGAAAATATTGTACGATCCTAAAAATGTATTCTTGTTTATTAATACTTTTTACATGTCTTTGAAGCAGTGACGTATTTTTGGGTCGAGACAATGTTGAAAATATTTAAATACAATTGAAGAGATTTACTAAAACTTTTAAAAATATATCTCCATTTTACAAATACCCCCCATGTCGAAATATATTACCTCTACCCGAAAACAGTTTATTCATTTAGCAAATGTCACCCCATTTTTAAAATATTTGATTATTTCGCTAGTTTTTACCAATTTTTTTTTGCCTGGCTTTTAGTTTCATTGATGTATTTTCATAACATATAATTTCTTCAACAGGCATAAATATATAACTGGTTTACTGAATTAGACGAAAACTTTGTATGGAATTTGAAAGCAGCTACTAGAGATAAGAAAAAAGGTAGAGCCAAAGTGGGATACCTTGTAGGTGTGCGTAAAGAGGTGAGTGAAGGGGTAAATGTATTTGAATGGGAATACGGAATGATCATTACGGGATGGAAGGCAAACGGAAGGAATATTAGGATAATATCGATATACATATAACAATGTCGGGATGAATATTGTAAAAAATAATTTGATAGATTTAATTGATCAATCACGAAGAGTAGACGAAGAATTAATCCTGATCGGGGATTGGAATGCGAGAATAGGAGAAGAAATGGGGGGTGGGGAATAGGTAGGAGGGGAAATAGACGAAGGATTGTATAGAGATAGAGAATCGGAGGATAAACTATTGAATGCAAAAGGAAAGAAGTTATTAGAAATGTGTGAGGTTCTCGATTATATTATAGTATCAGAGAATGAAGGAGTATGTCCTATTAAAACAATGCAGATTGAAACTAGAATAGAATCTGACCATTTACCGGTAGATTTCAATTTTGAAATTAATATAAAAAATAAGGGGAAGCACTTTTAAGACCCAAATAAAAAAAGGGTAAAGAAGTGATTCAGGTGGGATGGACAAAAGGGAGAAGAGTATGGAAAAGAAATGGGAAATTTGTGGGAAGAAGTTCAGTTAGAGAGTGAGACTTTGGAGAAGAGATGGGAAAACTTTTTGAGCTCCATATAGAAAGCAGCAGAAAAAAAGGTTTAATTATTAATGGTACAGGGTTACATAAAGTAAAAAAATTAAGGGGAGGGTGGTTCGATAAAGAATGTGAAGAACAAGGAAAAGCTTGAGAAGCTTTGTGATGAAAAACGGGGAAGAAGAAAGGAAGGCGTGGAAGGAAGAAAAAAATAAGTACAAGAAACTATGTAAAAAGAAGAAGGAGGCAAAAAAGGAAGAGAAGTGGAGGAAAGTAGAAACGAGTCGGGTTATGGCAAGTTTTTGGAAAGCGGTGGGAAACTTGAGACCAAGGAAAGTAAGAAAGAGAGGGAGCGGGATTAAAAAAGAAAGATGGGTTGAACATTTTAAAGGATTATTGGAAGCTGATATGGCCAATTTAGAAGGGAAAGAAGGGCAAGGGAGAGAGTTACATGAGGTTCACAAACAAGGTGGGAGTGAGGGAGGAGAGGACCTAAATAAGGATATTACATTTGAGGAATTCGTTAAAAGCGTAAAAAAGATTAAAAATGGAGAAACACCAGTGGAAGACGGGATTCCAATTGAATTTGTAAGAGGATTACCAGAGGTCTGGGCAAAAGAAGTACATCAAATACTAAATGGGCTATGGGTAACGAAAAAAATTATACCGGGTTGGGAAAAAGCGGGAGTAGTACCGATATTTAAGGGAGGGGATGAGAAAGATACGGGCAATTATAGAGGGGTTTCATTGTTATATACAGGGTACAAAATATTAGCATCAATTATGGACGAAAGAATTAGAAATTGGATGGAAAAGCAAGGGCTATATAAAGAAAGTCAGTCAGGGTTCAAGAAAAAAAGAGCAACCAGGGATCACATTTTTGTGTTCAATTCCTTAATTAACAATGAACTGAAGGCAGAAAGGGGTAATCTTTACATGGCTTTTATAGATTTCAAGCAAACATTTGACATTGTAGATCGGGACTTATTACTTAAAAAACTACACACGCTAGGAATCAGGGGAAGAATGCTTGCAATGATCAAAGAAATTTTTAAAGTAACCCTTGATGAAGTAATTGCAGAACAGGGAGTCACGGAAAGTTTTGAAACCACAATAGGGGTTAGACAGGGATGTCCACTGGGCCCTACTTTATTTAATATTTTCATAGATGAAATTTGGGAACAAAAAAATGAGAGGGAAACTGTGATCGATAAAAATAAAATTTTTGCTTTAAAGTTTGCCGAAGATTTGGCAATTGTTTCAGATTTCCCGGAGGGATTAAAAGGTATGTTTCAATCTTTGAAAGGATACGTAGTCAGGAATAGATTAAAAATAAATGTGAATAAATCGAAAATTATAATATCCAAGAAAGGGGGCAGAAGAGCACTTGTTAAGAAATGGAAAATATTTGGCGAAAAGTACAGATCGTAGATAAATACAAGTATCTGGGTTTTTGGTTCTCTTCGGGGGGGATCGCACAGAAAACATATTAAAATAATGGTAGGTAAGATAGGAAAAGCAGCTAACGCGGCTTGGGGTATAATGAAAAGAGCAAGAATAGGTGGGCTAAGTTGAAAACTATATTTAATGGATGTGCTAGTAAAATCGGGAGGAATATACGGGGTGGAAGCTTGGGGGTGTAGAAGATGGGAAGAAATAGAGAAGGCTCAGGGAAACTTCGTCAAAATGGCTTTAGGCTTAGATAGGAACACTCCAGGGTACATCTGGAGAATGGAAACGGGAGAAGTAGAATAGAAATCGAAGCGAGGAATAGAGTTTACCGATACGTGGAAGAAGTTTCGGAGATGGGGTCTGAAAGGTTACCTAAAATCTGCTCACAAGAGGAAATGAGAGGTATACAAAACGACAATCCTTCAGTATGGGGAGAGGAACTAATAGAGTCAATGAGGGAAGTAGGAGATGGAGAAAAGTTGAACTGGATTCGAGAAGTAGTATCAAGAGAGATGATAAGGGAAAACTTTAAGAAAGGTTGCAGAACAAAATGGGATCATGAAGTATAAGAAGATTGGGGAAGGATTAATAAATCTTCTTATTGCAGGTGGTACGGGGTATATAAAAAGAAGGTAAGGTTAGAGAGTTACTGGGCAAACAAAGAAATAGGGTACAAGAACAAAGAAGAATGGGCTAAAATGAGGTGTGAAAATGTAGGAAAGGCAGGGAATAAAGGGTTCAAGGATGTGAAGTGCAGACTTTGCAGTTTAGAAGATGAAGACATACTGCACAGATAGACGTGTAGTAGAGCGCGAGAATTAATTGATAAAAGTTTGATGCGGGAGGTAGAAATTTGGTTGGCTGAAGGTAATGTCGGATTCCAAGATAAACTTTGTAATACTCTCGCTGGAGAACCGAGACTAAGTCTCTGCAGATATGCGCGGGAGTTTGAGCAAATAGCGCGAGATTTGGCTCAAAATAAAGAGAAAAATCTATAATAGTCATTGTTAGAGAGCGCTTATGTGACATAAAGACGGAGGTGGACAATTTCTATAGTATGTACCTTGAGATGCGCCGTTTAAGTCTTCTGTTCTTTTAAATTTTTATGCATTATGTTTAGGTATTGAGGCCTAGTAATTATGTTATCAATTAAGGTATCATTTATGTATTTTAGGTTTACGCACTGGTAAAGTGAGAAAATGTAATATGTAAACACCCGAAAAGGGTATACATGTGTAAAATGAATTGAAATTGAATTGAATATAATTGGTTTACTGTAAGTAAAACCTGTGTTATTTTGTGGTATTCTACTTTTTTAAATTTGAATCAGAATAATATTTTTGTCCTAAATTTTCAGGAAATCTTGCTTGGTTTTCTACAATTTGAGAGGAGTTCCAAGAATATCTTCTCAGATAGAATGGTGCGTTTTATAACAAAGACACCCTTTGATTAAAATTTAATAACAAAATAAAAAAAATTCTCCGTTTTGAATAGAAGTTCTTGCCAATATAAGCTTTATTTTGATTCGATTTCAGAATCAGAACAACATTTACTTATTTCTATATTTATTTATAGCATGATGTCCAGCAAGACTGAAGTTTGAAATCCCTAAATTTTCTCTCACTTTTTCTTCCGATTGTCCTTGACTTTCCTTTACCCGAAAAATGAACAACTCATCAGTTTTCACTTTTAAGAATAAAAAATAAACTCACGCTTCTAAATGAATTCCTTGAAATTTTCATAAATAGTCGGAAATTTTTTAATCTCACTGTCTTTTGAAAAAATGTCCTGATATTTCAATGACATTTCCATGAGAGGTCTGACTTCCTTGACCGCTGGACACCCTGGCTGTGAAATTTGAAGAATTTGCAAATTAAAGACCCTTTGAGAATTAGACTTTGAAATCTGTTCAGTTTTTAAGTAAAAGGTAATTTTGAGTTAAAGAATTAATTAATGTGTGCGATTTGAATTATAATTGTTTTCGAGTTATAAAATTGAACCAAATGAACAATTCAAAGTGTATTTCAATTCAAATCAATTCATGATAAAAATACTTTTAACCGAAAAAAAAATTTTATTCATAGCGATTTCAATATTTGATTTCAATGCGTTTTTGTCGTGTTCTTAGATTTTTTAATAACTCAAAAGAACAGAATTTAATATTTGATGTCTTACAGAATTAAAAGATTTTATAATACTTATTCTAATTACAAAAGGGAAAAATTATGGTGAATTTAATTATACTCTTTAAAATCCATTTCAAGAATAATATTTAAAAGATAAAATTTAGTTCAGAAACTAGCTATTTTTTATTACTGAGTTTTAATTCAATAATAATTTTACAAAAGTTTTTAGTATCTAAATTTTTTAGGCCCATCTTTAGATTATGATTTTAAATTCAGATTAAAATTCTAATTATAAATTCGAGGATCAACTCAGAATCAGCTATAGCTGTTTTTTCAAAATATAGTTTGGGTGTTTTGATACACTTTGTTTAACAATTTATAAACTTTCAATTTGAACGTTTGTAAATTTAAATAATGATGAACTCAAACTTTAAAGCTGTTGTTTTAAATTCTCCCAATTCATGTTTTGAAAATTTTTTATATAAAATCCTACAATTTTAAACGTTTTTGATTTACATTCCTTTAATTTGGAATACTTTTGATTTGAATTGTGCGAATTTTGTACATTTTAGATTTGAATTAATTTGAGTTCGAACTATTCTCACTTAAATTCGTTTAAATTTGAAGTCTTAAAATTTTTTTAATTTACCGAAATAGTAATGCGAAAGAAATGAATTAGCCTTTACCACAGAATATAAAAGCAGATGTTCCGTTGACGAGGCTGGACGACAGCACTGAACTGTTGAGGAGTTAAAATTTGAAGGCTGCGATGTTTGATTAGGATTGTTTGTAGAAACATTATTAGGAGTTCTTTTCCTGGCTGGGAGTGAATGCGTTTTCCAACGACCCATTAAAATTGAGCGTTCTCGTTCACAAAGTCTTTCCAGTTCGTTGAGTCGAGACTGCAAAGCTTGTTGCAATTTTATATATCGCATGTGCAAACCCACCTGAAATTATAAACATCAAATTAGAAAAGTTTATTCATCATCAAATTAGTTAAGGCAATACAAATGTTACAAGGTGTCTTCTAAACGGGAAAACCGGGATATAGCTGGGAATTAAAATAAGACCGGGAAAAACCCGGAATTAATCGGGAATACAAATTCCAACCAGGAATCACATTTAAAGTTTTCGAAAATGTGATCTTTTTTATTAATCGTTATAACAAGACAAATAAATTTAAAAATTGGCATAAATATGATGAAAAAAAGTATTCAGAAATTATAACATTTCAAAAATTTTATAAGAGTTGAAAACAATGTTTGAGCTCTGAACACACGGTATTCTCCGAAATATATAATTATTATGAAATTCTACTTTGTTGCGCAGACCTTTTTAATTTGAACCCTTTTATAATTTTTTGAATTTTTTTAAAAATATAGAAATTCAAATCTTTTGAAATTTTTGAAATCTTTAGAAATCTTTATGAATTGATTTATAATCTTTTGGAATCTTTGTGAATTTCTTCGAAATGTTTGAAATCTTCTAAAATACTTTGAAATCTTTGAAACCTTCTGGAATCTTTCAAGCCCTTGTGAAATTTTCGAATCTTTTAAAATTTTTCTGAAATCAGCGAAATCTTTTGAAATCTTTGTCAAATGATTTACAATGTTTTGAAATCCTTTAAAATCCTTGTGAGTTTCTTTGAAATCTTTGCGATATCTTTGTAATCTTCGGAAATCTTTTGAAATCTTTAAAAACCTAGTGAAATTTTGGAATCTTTGTGGAATTATTTAAAACCTTTTGAAATCTCTGATTTCTTTAGAAATCTTTGTTGAATGATTTACAATTTTTTGAAATGTTTGTGATATGATTTACCATCTTTTAAAATCTTTTGAATTCTTTGCGAAATTGTTTAATACCTTCTGAAATCTTTGAAATGTTTAGAAATTTTTGTGAAATGATTACAATCTTTTGGAATATTTTTAAATCTTCTGAAATCTTTGTGAAATGAATCACAATCTTTTGGAATCTTTGTGAATTTCTTTGAAATGTTTGAAATCTTTCTGGAATATTCGAAAACTTTTGAAATTTTTGCGAAATCTTTGAAATCTTTGTGGAATGATTCACAATCTTTTGAAATCTTTTGAGTTCTTTGCTAAATGTTTAATACCTTCTAAAATCTTTGAAATGTTTAGAATTTTTTGTGAAATGATTACAATCTTTTGGAATATTTCAAAATATTTCTGAAATAATTTTAAATCTTTTGAAATCTTTGTGAATTTCTTTGAAATGTTTGAAATCTTACTTGAATATTCGAAAACTTTTGAAATTCATGCGAAATCTTTAAAATCTTTGTGAAATGATTTACAATCTGTTGAAATCTTTGAAGTATTTGCAAATTTCTTTGATATGTTTGAAATCTTTGAAAATATTTTGAAATCTTTGAAAATATTTTGAAATCTTTGAAACCTTCTGGAATCTTTGAAATCTTTGTGAAATTTTTGAATCTTTTGAAATATTTCTGAAATCATTGAAATCTTTTGAAATCTTTGTAAAATGATTTACAATCTTTTGAAATCTTTGTGAAATGATTTACAATCTTTGGAAATCTTTTGAAATTTTTGTGAAATGATCGACAATCTTATGAAATCTTTTTATATCTTTGCGGAAGTGTTAAATACCTTCTAAAATCTTTGAAATGTTGAGAAATCTTTGTGAAATGATTACAGTCTTTTGAAATATTCTAAAATCTTTGTGAATTTCTTTGAAATATTTGAAATCTTTCTGAAATATTTGAAAACTTTTCAAATTTTCGCGAAATCTTTGAAATATATGCGAAATCTTGGAAACCTTCCGAAATATTTTGAAATCTTTCAAAATCTTTTGAAATATTCGTAAATTTCTTTGAAATGTTCGAAATGTTTGAATCTGCGAAATCTCTGAAATCTTCTGAAATATTTTGAAATTTTTGAAATGTTTTTCAATCTTTGTGAATTTCTTTGTCAATTTCTTTGATATGTTTGAAATGTTTGAATCTGTAAATTCTTGAAATCTTCTGAAATCTTTGCAAATTTTTCGAAATCTTCGGAAATCTTTTGAAATCTTTGAAATCCTAGTGTAATTTTGGAATCTTTGGACTCTTTCGGAAATCTCTGAAATCTTTGTGAAATCTTGGAAATCTTGTGAATTATATCTAAGAATTATTTACCAATCTTTGAAATTTTTCTGATATCCTTAAAATCGAATTATTTACCAATCTTTGAAATCTTTAAAATTGAACTATTTACTAATCTTTGAAATCTTTCTGAAAATTTTTGAATCTTTTGTAATCTTTGTGAATTTCTTTGAAGTGCTAATACCAAATAAATTTAGAATTATATCTAAGAATTATTTATCAATTAAAATACCAAAATAATTAACCAAAGATATGTTAAAAAAAAAACAACTGTCATGTTAAACAAATCTGTGCAGATAATTAAGACATCGAAATCGTATTATATTTGTTTGTAAGTTTTGACACCGTAAATTATAAAAATATTATTTTGTTTAAATATAATTAGATATCGACATGCATAAAATTACACATGTGAAAACCTTATGTTAGGTGCGTTTTATTCGCGCTTCTAGTAAAAGGAGATTCGATATTTACAACCGGGAAAAAACCAGAAAAAACCGAAAAATAACCGGGAATTTTGTGTTCAAAAATTAGTAGACACCCTGCATAAAAAATATACGGTTATAATAAAATGGATTTTTTCTACTACAAAAAATCTATTGAAGTTCGGTTTGATGTTTCTTATTATACCTTTTTAAGGCAGTCTTCGAATGAAACAACCATTCGCATTCTTGAGTCACAGTTTTTAATAAAATTAACTAATGTCTCGTGGTCAGCTCGATCCATTTCTTGGCCATTTATCGAAACAATCACGTCACCAACTCGCATACCAGCTTTGGAAGCAGGCCCATCACATTCTACGTAATCCACATAAGTGACCATTTCGACCTCTTGTTCTCTTTTGTACTGGATACCATAACTCTGTTAAATTTAAAGAAAATTTCATTGATTTCAAAATTGAACCTTCATTTTTGAATTTATCGAAAAAAAAGTAGGGTGGCCGCTGGACCAGGAAACCGGAAAACCCGGTAAATGACCGGTAATTTGTTGAGACCGGAAAAACGGAAAATGACTGTGAATTTATTTTTGCACCGGGAATTTTACAAATTTTCAGCAAAAAAATATGTCCAATCACTTGAAATATCACAAATTTAATATCACGTACATGATATAATGCAATTTAAAATAAGCGCGATTTCAACTTTTTTAAATGTTAAAATTCAATTGTTAACTTTTTAAATTATAAAATCATTCAGTTTACAATGCGTAATTTTAAAATATTTTACTTAAAAAATTTTCCTTTTTAGATCTTCATTTTTTAAGCGTACACTTTCAATTTAAAGAATTTTAAAATGTAGTTTTGAAGACTTAAACAGTTAAAAATTGAAAGCGTTTGAAATTGAAAGTTTTGTATAAAAAACGTTTTTAAGTTGATTATCTGTAAATATAAATCAATTAATGATCTCACACGATGATTCTGAATCTGTTCAAAATTAAACAGTTTGCAAGTTTTGACAATAAAAATTGAACTGTTTCAATTCGAAAGCCTTAGTAGTTGAACAAAATATGTAAACATCCGATTGAAGCTTTATAATCTATTTTCAATTTTTAAACAATTTTAAATTAATAGATTAGTAAAAAAACGCTTTTATTCCATTTCAGATCCTATTTAAATATTTCTTCAGTCTAAAATATTCCATTTTCAACCCATTCAATTTGAAATTTTTTAATGAAAACAAATTTCTTTTTTAATATTTAGCAATATTTGACCGTTCATTCAGAATGAGCAATTATAAATCAAATATTAAAAAAACTAAATTGTTCGAAATAGATAACGTCAAATCATTAAAAGTTCTGTGTGCTAAATTTAAACTTTGAACGTTACAATTTTAATTGTTCCATTTTTTCAGATGTTTAATTTGGAAGTGAAAATGTTGAAATTTGATGTGTAAATAACAAATGAACAATTATCAATTTGGAAAGACTTAAAATTAAAATAATTCGAATTCAAAGGGCTTATGTATAAAAAAATGTATGAATTTCACAATTCTAATTGTGAAAGAAAGGGAAGAAATTTTGGTATGTAATTTTTTTCCGAATTACAGACATTTTTATTGAGTTGGAAGGGATGCAATTTTGGTTTTCAAGTTTTTCTAAACTGGAAGAGGCACTTCTTTTGTTTTCATAATTTTTATTGAGCTGGAAAGGGAGGAAATTTTGATTATTAATTGTTTTTCTGAATTGGAAGAGGGACATTTGCTTATTTTTATGATTTTTTTAGAGTTGAAAGGGACGAAATTTTTATCATTTCTTTCTTTTTTTTAATTGGAAGAGGGAAATTTTTTCTTTTCAACATTTCTATTGAGATAGAAGGAAGCGAATCTTCATTTTTAATTTTTTCTTAATTGGAAGAGATACTTTTTTATTTTTAAAATTTTTATTGGATTGTATGGGACAAAATTTTGGTTACTCAGTTTTTTTCTGAATTAGAAGAGGGAAATTCCTTACTTTTAACATTTTTATTGAGTTGGAAGGGATTACATTTTTGTTATGTTTTTTTTCTGAATTGCAAGATGCCATTTTTCTTTTTATATTTTTATTGATTCTAAGGGAGAACTTTTTTTTTCAATCTTTTTTGTGAATTAGAAAAGTGTAATTTTTTATTTTTTATATTTTTATTGAGTTGGAAGAGAGGAAATTTTGGTATTCAATTTTTTCTGAATGTTAGAGGACCATTTTTTTCTTTTTCAGATTTTTATCGAGTTGGAAGAGAAGAAATTTTGGTTTTATTATTTTTTTTTTAATTGGAAGAGGAACATTTTTTTATTTTTAAATTTTTATCGAATTGGAAGGGAAGAAATTTTGGTTATTAATTGTTTTTATGAAATGAAAGAGTCATATTCTTGTTTTTAAGACTTTTATTGAGTTAGAAGGG
>JAUMHM010000083.1:39623060-39634480 GCA_032362435.1 Melikaiella ostensackeni
TAAGTATCAACATTTTTAAAAATTAGGCCGCAATCGACTTTGGCGAAATAAAATAGAATGACCCTTATTTATCTGGTAATAAAATTAATTATACAATTTTTCTGAACATTACTTGCAAAATTAATTATAGCAATTGTGACCTTGATATTCGCCTCCAAATTCAGCAATAGAATTTCATCTAACCTTGCCAATGCAAGCCGATAAAATAAATGTGTTATTGAATTGACATTATTGAGTAGACTAGTGTTTCTATTCATATCAAAGGTTTCTTTTCGTGTAAACAGTAGTCACTTTTTGTTTTCAAAATTAATCACTTTCAGTCACTTTTTAGCTTAAATTCGTCATTTTCTCCTTTTTATTAAAGTACATTAGTCTGTGACAGCCTGAAAATTACTGAAGTGCAGGACTCAAAACCCGAAGTATACTTTTTCAAAATTTTAAAATGAATGAATACGTATAATAAAATATTAAAATATGGACGCCTGTAAATTTTGAAACTATTTAGTTGTAAGTTAATTAAAATTAGTAAGGAACCATAGTTGAAAAAGATAGAAACAATATATCAATTTTCAATTTTTCAATTTTTTTTACAGAGCTTTCAAGTTAGAACTTAATTCAATATTAAGATATGGATGGCTGCATTTTTAAGCATGTTTGAGCTCTTTTAAAAAATATGAAATGTCTTTAATTCTTAAAAAATTTACAGTTTGAAAGTGTTTTAAAGCCTCAAATCCGAAATCTTTACTTTCTACGACTTTATTATTAAATTCAAAATGCGTTTATTTTAGGCGCATATAATTTTAAATTAATTTTCTGTGAGCGATACAGTTTGAAACTGAAACTATGCACTTTTGATAAGTTTCTATACTGTACATTTTTAAAGATTTAATATTAATGTAAGAATTTACTCAATTTGGAAAGGGCTTATTTGAAATTGTACATTGAAAATCGAATATAATTACAATAACATTTTTTATTGAATGTTCATTGTCATTTTCTATTTTTAGGTGTGGTAATGCCCCTCGAAAACAGTATGAAAACGCCTCAACACTTCACGGGTTTTTGCGGAGTACTCAACAAGGGAATGTCAGGAGTTACGATGATTTATATTCTTCTAGGATTTTTGGGTTACGTCGCGTTTCCTTTTGATACGGAGGATTCTATCACGTTGAATTTACCAAAAGAGCAAATGTAGGTATTGTTTCTATATAGGGATTCATCAAATTAAAATGTTTGAATAATAAATTTTTTTGTTTCCTTTCAGAGCTGCGCAGGCCGTTAAGATACTAGTTGGAACTGCTGTTTTCTGTACCTTTGGACTTCAGTTTTATGTCTGTCTGGACATCGGTTGGAATGCTATTAAGGACCGTTTCCAGAAGAGACCACTCCTTGCGAATTATATCATGAGAACGGTTCTTGTCACTGGCTCAGGTACTTATACATAAAAAAATAAAGCCAATTATAGTAAAAACTTATCAATCCGAAGTAAAAATATTAATTGAAAACATTTTTTTCTGAAGTAGTACCGTATCTTGAAGTCTTGCATAGAAAAATAGAACGTGAGGATGTTCTAGATGCACAGTGCACAAAATTACTCAGTCTTTAACTTAATTTATAAAATCGATAAAAACAGGCCCATTCATAATTACATTGAATTTTAGAGATGAAACCTTAGCTCAATTTCCATTCAATTTGAATTAACAAAAGCTCATTTTATTTCTTCAACAATTCTTTACAATTTTATTCGATTCTTTACGTTTCATGGAATTTGTTTTCTTTTAAGAATTATACGTACAGTTAGTCTAAGTTATTTGTTTTGCGAATTAAACAATTTCCTAGATAATATTTAATAAAAACGTAACGAATAGATTTTTACGAATTGTAAAGTATCTTTTTAGGAATAAAATCAGTTATTTTTAATTAAAATTGAAAGAAAATTACGACTTTTGTCTAAACTGGACAAATATGCAAATAACTATATTTAAAATTACAAAAAAAATGTTGTAAAAAGGCTGTATATCGAGAACTCCCTCAATAGCTGCAACTTTATCAAATTATTTCAACATAATATTTATTCAAGTATAATATAAATCGGGTTAGTGTTGCATGGCCTTAAACTTGAAACTTTTCTTTGTTGAAAACAGTTCAAATGAAAAATAAAAATCTTTCCAGTTAAAAATTTTGTGTCATAGGAAAAGTTACATAATCATCCAGGGTTGAAACAAGATCTGGAAGATCTGGAAAAGTCATGTAATTTTGAAAAAAAAAAATGACTCGAATTTTTCTAGTCTCACCAATTTCAAAATATCAAAGTATTAATAATTATTTTAGTACTTGACGGCGAATTTTAAATCTGCGAATTGATACGAATTGATTTTTTTACTAACAAAAATAGTATGATCATAATTCTGGAATTTTTTAAACTTTTATAACAATATTAATGAGAAATTTTTAGTATTCAATAAGTCGACTGTCCCGAAGAATAAGTCACTAACAAAGAGTGTCGTATCTCTATGTACATATTTGTAAATGGAGATACGACACTCTGGCGACGTATAATATAGTTAATATGCTCTGTTTTCGGAAAAATTTGTTAGTGACTTATTCTTTGGGACAGTCGAAATATTGAAAAGTCCTTTACGTTTGCATTGATTAATAATTGTATAAGAAATTGTTAGTAAGTTAGTCTGCAATCATTAGAATGTGTTGAAATTAAATAGAATTGACTGTATTTTTTAAAAAGTAGACCTGGAATTTTTTCATACGTAGACTGGGAATGGAATTTTTTTATTCGCACCTATTTCAAAGTCTTAATAATTACTTTAGTACTTAACGGTGAATTTTATATTTGTGAATTGATACGAATTAATTTTTCTACTAACAAAAATAATATGATTATAATTTCGGAATTTAAGAAAAATGTATAATGATAATAATGAGAATTGTTTAGAATTCAGTCCTGTTGAAATTTAATAGAATTGACTGGATTTTTTAAAAAGTAGACCTGGAAAAACGTGGAAAAATCATGGAATTTTGAAAACAGCCTTCTGTAGCAACCCTGAAATGTTAAGTTTACCCCAACCCTCAAATTTGAAAGACATAGCTTCTTTTTTTTTAATTGAGAGAGGCCCTTTTACACTGACAATCTATAGAAAAAGTGCTTACCCCTCGTTAAAATTATTCGAAAAATATTAAAATATACATTTCGATCTTCTTCAGTGTTGCTGGCCGTTGCTGTGCCGTCGATTGGACCATTCATAGGACTATTAGGAGCATTTTGTTTCTCGATTCTGGGACTTCTGATTCCCGTTTTCATTGAAACCGTCACCTACTGGGACATTGGCTTCGGAAAGGGAAATTGGGTAGCCATGAAGAATGTAGTAATTTCGATTATAGGTGTCCTGGCTTTAGTGTTTGGATCTCGAAGTTCCTTGATAGACATAGTGAAAGAACTTAGTCGTATCGAAGGTAATAGCGCTCTTATTAATGCAACAATGGCAAGTGTTCTTAATAATGCAACGACAGAAAGTAGTTTATTTACAACTATAGGCATGTAAATCATAGTGTTAACACTTCAAGTTGTTACATTTGGCTCCTTGCTTTGTCTCGAGCCTGCGACTGACCTCAAGACTAAATTCGTGAGCTTTAGAATTTTTAAAAACAAAAAAACTTTGCAGAATTGCGATCCTCGCTCTGTATTTCGAATATATTTTATTACGCCCTAGGAAAAAAATTCACGAGGAATCCAGAGGCAGCATTCATGAAAGCAGTTTCTTATTCGAGTAAGATTTTGTAAACTAATTGCGTCATCAAACCAGGAAATTCGCGTACAATACGAAAAACTTTCCTTGTGATGACAATTCATAAACAATGTAAATATACATTTTTGTATACAATGTCTCGACGACAGCTTACATGGCATATGTGTCGAAATAGACTAGACTTGAAAGAAAAAGAAAGTACTATGAAAGTGATAAAAGTTTTAGGAATCGTATTTTTGCACAAAGTGTAACAGAAAAAAAATAAAAGAAACTGAAAGTTCATCGATTATTTATAGTTAGAGCGTAATTATTGAATTTGAGATGCAGGCTTATAATCTCAAAAATACGCTCTAAATCTTTTTTGTTAGTTTTTAAAACTGTAAATCGCACTGCTTCGAAAAATGTAGGCAGATTAAAACCCGTAAAATGTAGAACTAAGTAGCGAATTGTCAAAAAAAATAAAATAAAATAAGACAAATCAATTTGAAAAGCCAGAAATTAACAGTATTTGAATTTGTAGAAAATGCACTTCTCATCAGGAATAATTTACAACTCAAACAGGAATTTTTATTCATCGCTGATTTATTGTTTTAATAGAAAAATAATTAGGGTAGGCGATTGTTATACTATGTACCTATATTTTATTGGAATTATTACCCGTTAGCGATGAATTTTATATATACGATAATGATATTTTTTAAATACACTATCGTGTAAATGTGTTGCTTGTCAGTGTGAATATCGATTAATGCAAAGTGACACTTTGAGCGTTCAATTTTCATAAGGGGTAATTCTCAAAATTCAAAGAGGAAATGCAAGACTAGATAAAATTATCCAAATCTATAGATGATTTTTTTGTGTTTATTTTTAATAACTATTGTTATCAATTCGAACTACCTAGTTTCAAAAACGATAATTTTATTGAACGACTGGTTCTTGTTTTTATAACGAAACTTTAGTTTTAAGCTAAATGAAAAATACGTAAGCTTACCTTGATTTTTATACATATAAGTTTTGCGATTTTTATTTATCGCTTGCAAAAATGAGTGCTTAAACTTGAGTTTCGAGCGAATAAACGTGCGTGATGTAGAAAATCAGTTTTTCATTTAAAAATATCTCAACCGGCGAATAATTGAAAAAATGTATTATTCAGATTTATTTAATATTAAAAAGTTTTTAAAAATCAAGTTGAACATTTATTGAATGACACAGAATCTGACTCTTGAAACTGATTTCCTGACGAAATTGTTTATAAAATAAAGATACTCTTTCGAAAATGTTCACTGAAACTTAAATTGTTTTGCAACAAAGAAAAGAATAATATGAAGATATAACACGTGCGCTACAGATTGTCAAGAGCTGTAGTACTTGAAAAACGGATCAGGCACATCGATCTCATACGTATTTCGTTATCTAAAGTGATTGAAAAAAATTCTTGAGACGCGTGTTAAAAAAAATGTCTTTCATTGACACAAATCAGTATTGATCCGATCGGCAGTCGGATCAATCAGTGGTTGCTTTCCATCGCGGTCAAGTTTTTTATTCTCCATTCTTCATTACATTTTTAATGTAAAATCAATTAAAAAGTAACAAAAAAATAGAAAAAACTGATATAAGTTTGGATTATATAGTAATAAAAACTGATAAAGTAAATTTAGAGAATATGTATTTTAAAAACAGTGAATAGAATTAGTTTATACAGTTATAAATTTCGAAATTTATTAATTTCTTGATTAATAAATATAGTTTAATTAATTGATATTACAATTATGACAAATACGAAAGAAACGAATATTCGGGAAGCTGAAAAGTTTCAAGACAAAAAGAATGCTGAAATTTCTGCCAATAAAATCATCCAGTGGATGTAAGTACAGTTTTAATAATTTTATTATAACAATGTGGAATATATTTTTAATTTGTGAAGTGAAATTTAAAACCTGGAACAAAATAATTTTTCTAGAACTTTTGTAATAAGTTGATTAAATAAGAATTGTTATTGAAAGATAAACTCATTTAATCAGTTTAATTCAATTTCATAATATTTCTCTTACGTATGTAACAAAGTCTCAAAAGCTGATTTGTATCATCGATGATAATTAATTTAATTATCTAATTATCTATTCTTTAAGTTTCCTTGATATAAATTCCAGGTACATATATATTACCTCAGAAATAAATTGATTTTAGATTATTCTGAACTATATATCAAATTAAAATCCCATTTTTAGAAATTGGAATAATGTGTCTTTAATACATTTTAAAACGCAATTTTTAATATAAAATTAACAATTTAAATTAGAATATTATCCCAAACTATTAGAAAATACAATTTATAAAAAGTTAGTGCGTAACAAAAAATATTTAATATTGTAACACTATATTTCGTTGTTGAATTTGTTAATCCGCATTTGGTTTTAAAATTGGTAAATTTTATTATAGTAAATTCAGGGATTTGGAATTATTAATGTAACAAAATTAAAGGCTTTAAATTTAAAAAAAGCAGAGAATTTAATGTTTCAAGCTTTGGAAAACCTCAAGTTTGAACGATTTAAGTATTAAAATATGTAAAATTTGAAAGCTTTAAAACTTGAATGCTTTACATCTTGGAAGAGTGCTAATTTCGATTTATAGAAGCACGTCTTTGAAAAATCAAATGACAGCGCTTTAGGCTTTGAAATTTCAAAACATTTATATTAAAATTTTGGAAACAAAATTTGGTGAGTGTAAATTGTATAAGTTTTTGAAAAAAATAATGAATTAAAACGTTTTAAATTTTAAGAATCAGTAGATTTAAATACTTACATTTTGAAAGTATTAAAACATGGATACTCAACTTTTGAACCCGTAAAATTTATTCTTGGAAATTTTTTATTTTCACATTTGAGCATGGATTTAAATTTTGAAATCATCAAAAATTTAATGCTTCGAATTTGGGAAAACCTTAAATTTGGACGATTTAATATTTTAGATCTGTAAATTTTGAAAGCTTTAAAACTTGGATACTTTACACTTAAGAAGAGTTCTGATTGAAATTTTAGTTATCAAAAATAACGCTTTAAATTTTAGAGTAGTGATAAATTTGACAACTAAATTTTGCAAGCACTGTAACTTGGAAACTTGAAATTTTAGAAGTGTTTCAATTTAAATTTCCAGGACAAAAAAATCAAATTTTGGAATAATAAATTTATGAAGCTTCAATCATTAAAAACTATCAAACTTTGAATGTAGGAATAAGCTTGAAAAATGATCTAATATTATGAAAACGTTGAAATTTGACACATAATTAATCCAAAAAGTGATTAGCGTTCTCTTTCTAAAAATAGATTATTTCCAGTACAGAGGTCATTAACTTAAAATATTTTCCTGAAGATTAGAGACAAGATTAAAAATTATATTACAAGGAACTCGACCCTGTAGATTAAATTCCTCTCGGAACTCGCGAGGAACCGAATTATAAAGACGCATCAATCTGTTTTAATCTAATCAATCAATGACATTGGCAATTTAATTTTAATCTAAATTGCAATATTAATGCGACGCCGGCATTCACCTTTGATAAAAGACAAAGTTTATCTACTTATCTTCAAATTTGCTTTAATTATCCCTAAGAATTTGAATTACGTTCAGCAATTTTTTTTTAATTATACTAAAAATAATTTTATTTTTTTAGACACAAAGTCCAAGCTGCTTCTCGTGATGTGGAAACTGGCCAGCAAACTCAAAATGAAAAAATCTTCAATCCCTTTCTGGAACGAAATGTGGAAAATCCAACAACGTACATAAAAGTTGCTTTTATTTTATAAATTTTCACAAATTGTTTTTTAAATCATTTTTGTTAATAAATTACAGAGATGGAGATACATTAACTCATTTGCTAAAAGCATGCCTGGGAACTGGAATTCTGGCGATGCCAGTTGCGTTTAAAAACGCTGGACTTGTTATTGGAATAATTGCAACTCTTCTCGTAGCTTTTGTGTGCACTCATTGTTCTTATATTCTCGTCAAATGTGCTCATGTTTTGTACTTCAGAACAAAAAGAACGGAAATGGGATTTGCAGATGTTGCTGAAGCTGCTTTTGCAACTGGTCCTAAATGGTTTAAAAAATTCGCAAAGTCCTTTAGGTGAGGAAGGAAGGTTTGAAATTGAAACTCAATTTTTTTTTCAAATCTAAAATACAATTTTCGACTTCAATTTATTTTCTAATTTCCTTGCAGATACTTCATTCAAATTTGCCTCTTCGTAACGTATTTTGGAGCCTCTAGTGTCTATGCAGTGATCATCACAAAAAATTTTCAACAAGTCCTGGAATATTATACTCAGGATGAAACGAACGAACGACTTTTGATAGCATCTTTGCTGGTGCCGATAATTCTTTTGTGTTGGATCCCAGATTTAAAATACTTGGCTCCTGTTTCCATGGTGGCAAATTTATTAATGGGAATCAGTTTGGGAATAACGTTTTACTATTTGGTCATAAATCTTCATCCATTGAGTGAAATTCCTAAGATGGCCCCAGTGGAAAATTTTCCGAGTTTCTTCAGTATCACTATTTTTGCTATGGAAGCTATTGGTAATTTTGGATAAATAAATCTGAAATAGTAAGAAATTTTGAATGACTATATAATTATATATGCATTTCTAATTTCATTGTAAGGTGTGATGATGCCTCTCGAAAACAGTATGAAAACTCCACAAAATTTTGTTGGAATTTTCGGGGTTCTTAACAAAGGAATGGCTGGGGTTACTATGATTTATATTCTCCTCGGATTTTTGGGCTATTGTGCCTATCCTGATAACACGGCCGATTCGATTACTCTGAATCTTCCAATCAATGAAATGTAAGAAATTTCACCTATCATAATTTATTAGAAATTGTATTATTGTCCGTCGCTAACTATTTCTAAAACGTTGTGTTTTTTTTCAATACCTTCACTAAAAATGTAGTTCTTTTATTAATTTTAACCTCCGTTCGTTTACGCATGAGGTTATAAAAATTTATTTTTTTATGTTCTGTACTTCATCTTGACTTTTTATAACATTTTATATTTTATACCTCATGGAATTTATTTGTAAAACTCTACGTAAACAGCCTTGATAAAGACACAAAGAGGTGTCGAGTCGTTGGCCTTTTTCTCTCTGTATAGAAACTTTTATTAAATATGAAGTAATAAAAGTTGGAAAAATTTTTTAATGAACGGATGACCGAAAAAAAAATTATTTTCTCAATTTTGAGAAATTATTCTCATTTTTACAAATTAGCAGGCGAGAACTGCCTAACTTTTAATCCAAAAACTGTATGAGTAACTGGTCAAGCTAAAAATTACTCAATCTTTAACTGGATTTATAAAATTAACAAAAAAAGGCTCATTGATTATTGCAACAAATTTGAGAAAAGATACCTAAGCGTAAATAATAAAAAATAGTTATGGTCAGAATTGTTTATTTATATATAGTTATTATTAATTTTTCTACAAATTTTCTGTTTTTCAGCCCTGCTCAAGTTGTGAAAGTATTAATTGGTCTCGCTGTCTTTTGCACATTTAGTCTTCAATTTTACGTCTGTATGGACATTGGATGGAATGCTATTAAGCATCGATTCGAAAAAAAACCCGTCCTTGCAAATTACATAATGAGAACTGTTCTTGCAACCGGCGCAGGTGAATTTTTAGTCTGTGGTTACAAAATATTGATTCCTCTTAATAACTTCAATCTTCAATAAATTTAAATCTTTACTGTTATTTAAAGCTTAAAATTTTCTATTTAAATTTTTAGTTCTGCTGGCAGTTGCTGTCCCAACTATTGGACCATTTATAGGACTAATAGGAGCATTTTGTTTCTCCATCCTCGGACTTTTGGTTCCAGTCATCATCGAAACTATTACCTTTTGGGATATTGGTTATGGACCAGGAAACTGGATAGTTCTAAAGAACGTGGTCATTTGCATCGTAGGCTTCATAGCTTTAGTGGTTGGATCTAAAAGTGCTGTAGCAGATATCCTGACAATATATTCCGGAGGAAATACAGTAGTTGGAGAAACAACAATGGAAGCTGTTTTCAATGGAACGACTGAAGGTCTATTTGAAACTATAAGTGCCTGAGTAGTTCTCAATAATTATGAGTTATAATGATTATTATAAAGAAGCTGAATATCAAAGTTCTCAGAAACTTTAGAATGCAGCTAGGACTGAGAATTATGACATACGAGCTGCGATTTCATACCTTTGTAAATCTACAAGTCTGAATTATTGAGATTTAAAAGATTAAGATTGGCACAAATAGACTAGAGAATCGAATTAATCAGTTTTCAAATTCACTTTTCCCAAGCAGAAACTATTAGCAAATAATGACGATGTAAAGATTCAGATTTAAAAATATTTTTTCATATTTTAAAATCTATCTTTACTAGAGAATATTATTGTGAGGTTTAGTACAAATATGTCTGCAATTAAGAATATTTTAAGAATTTAAGTGAGCCGTATATTGTAAAATTAATTGAACCTGCAGTTAGAGGTTTTAATTATTGAATATAGATTGATTGAAATAAAAAGAATTTGTATATGAACTCCTATTATATTCAACTGCAAAAGTTACATAAATATCACAATGTGTTTATAATTAATTATAGATCTTGGATAAGAGCAAACAATTGAATCAGTGCTTCTTGGTTACAAATCATAGTTATTGAATTGTAGACGTGAGTCTTGTACTTCAAAAATGTGTGTACAAATTAAGTTAAAAGTGAAAGAATTCTTCTCGAGAGAGGGGTGGTTGAATTATTTTTCCAGTGGTGCGTAATTAAGAAGTTTTTCAATCAAATCAACGTGACCCAGCAACATTCTGCGGCAGCAATATCTTTTCAGGCCCAGTGAATCGAGCGCATCTCTGTAAGAAAGAATATATTTAATTTTTAATTAATGAGGAAAAATTGTAATTCTTTTCAATTTAAAAATTCGGTAATAATTAGCTTAAAAAATCGACGTAAACATTTTTAAAACCCTTTTCCAATAGTATGCGCATTCATAATAAATTATGATTGAATTGAATTGCAATTATATTCAGTCAGATTCGTTGAACGAATAATTATTGAAACAAAATTTTTGGCATATAAGATAAGATAATCTCATCTTAACAAACCGTTTTTAAAATATAGTTTCCAAAATGGCAACTTTTTAACTTTGAAACATTGAAATTTTCAGGCATGTATTTGAATTTGTTATACGTAGTTTTGATAAATTTTAAGGTTCTTAAACCTTCATAATCCAGGGTGGCCGTTTTAATTGAGGAAAAAAATTCACGGCTAATTCCCGGCTTTTTCCAGGTTCGTAAAAACTTTTCCCGGTCATTGAAATTAAAAAATTTGAATTCTTAAAACTGAAAGTTGTTTCATTTGAAGTAATCAAAACTGTACTGCAAATTAGAGCATTTAAAGTGGAACTCTTTTGAATTTGAAAAATTTTTAAACTGAAGCTTAAACAATTTTTAATTCGGAAAATTTAATTTCTAACACTCAATAATTTACACGTATTGCTCACATTAATGAAAAATTTAAAAATAATACATGTCCCTCTTCTAATTCAGTACAAAATTGAAAATAAAAAGTTCTCCTTTCACCTGAATGTTAAAAATACCAAATTCGCTCCATTATAAGTCGATAAAAT
>JAUMHM010000083.1:39650361-39684352 GCA_032362435.1 Melikaiella ostensackeni
CCGCCAGCTAAGCCTCCCCACCCGTCTCTCTCTCATCACAAAGTGCTGTGAGAGGGACTCCGTCAAGGTTCTAGTCCAAGGGGAGGTCAAATTCGATCATTAAAAAGTGAGCAAATTGATATTCCAGTCGAACTGTTTCAAATTATAATATCAAAATGAAAGCCTTAATTGTCGATATATTTTGAATTGAATATCTTTCAAAAATTAATAAATTATATATCAAATTGAAAGTTTTAAAATCAGCGATTTGATGTAATAACATTCAAGAGTAAAAATTTACTCAACAGATACATTAAGCCATAAGCATTGATTCCGTTCTTTAAAGATCGGTTGTCGGTCAATTCTACATAAAATATTAAATTGGGTTCAAAATTTAAATAGCTTAGAATTAAACAATTTTAAAATAAATAGGTTCCAAATTTAACAGTATTTGAATGTAAATTGCTTCAAGAGTAAACAATGCTAAATAAAAGCATTCGTCTTTTATTACTATAAAAAATTTTAAAGTTTCCTGATTTGCAAATAGTTCAAATTAGAAATTTTTTCCATTTAATAAGAATTCAAATAGAAAAGATTTGAGTTTGCAAAAGAATGAAGTTGAAATTAAACGGGACAGAAAGTTGATATTTTTCGACTTTGCAAGCAGTTAAATTTACAACAACAAATGATAACCTAAAAATTATTCCAAATTGGAAAAAACCTTTATATTAACAAAAAAATTTTTATTCAGACCACTTACGGTCAAAATGTGAACTATAAACGTCTCTCATTTGAAAATAATGCCAGTTGATGGGTTTAAAATTTTATAAAGAAATATTTTAGACATGGATCAATCCTTTCTTTGAAGCATATGTAATTGAATTGTCAAAGATTTTCTTTATATTTGCAAATATTTCAAATCAAAGTTTAATTAGATTCAATCAATTTATTCTCACATATATACCCGTGTGGGCTTTTACATATATAATATACATAAGTTTAATTAGTTTCATTTTATGCTATTATTCTTCTTTAATGATATTTTTGTCTTCCTCGAAAAGTCTCTCATTCTTCTGGAATGGATCTGTCAGTGTGAGGTTTAGATTTTTTTTTTTTAAACTATCTTTGAAAAAATCTGAAAAAGACCTGAAATTTGGAAGTCATAATTCTGTAGCAACCCTGGCATAAGAAATTGAATTGAGCAGTTTTATACAAAATTTCATCAAATGATAACAAAATATCAAAATAGCACTTCTACAAATTAAGTTTAGAATTTACACAATAAAATCTTTTAGAAATTCAAAATACTTGCATATATTGCAAAATTATCAATATAATTTTATGGAATTTCTTCACAATACTGTTTTGTTCAATTTTTGTATGCCTTATATGTAACTTTAAAAAAATGAATGAGTTTAACAATTAATTTCAATTGTGCAAATATAATTTGCAAATCCATAGGATTTTATGCTAGAAAAAAGAAATTTCAAGTTACTACTTATTGTTTATTATTTTATGTATTTTTCTATACGTATAGCGTTTGACCTAATTTGCTTCTATAAAAGAAGCATAAATATTACAAATTGGAGTTATTTATCTGAAACTTTTACACTTTATTCCTAAAGAAAGAAATTTTTCGAAATTTCATGCGACTTACGTCATTTTGTTAAAAAATAAAGTCGATCCGAGGCCTGCGTGATTTATATTATAAGTTTATTGTTTAAAAAATTTCGTGCCACTATTTTGCAACTATTTTTGATCTCTAGAGTGAGTCCGAGACCTGATTGGTTCTACAAAATTTCGATTCTTTCAATTGTAATTTCCTTTGTTTTTTTTGTTTCAGATCTGCCTGATGTCATGGGATGAACAAAGCGTCCTCGTCGTTAGCTTCGTGGAACTGCGGCAATGCTTGGATACTTCGTTCGAAGAACTGGTACAATCCGCAAAAGAAGCTGCTGAGGTTCGTCTTACTTAATGTTATAGACCTAACAGCACTTACCATAAATGTGATATCGACATTTAGGGTACTACCATTTTAAAGTTAATTCACTCTCGATCTAATCGATGCTGAACTCGTCAAGTTCTCTATTTCGAGAACAATCGACTAATATAAATATCACGAAGTAACATAGAGAGATTCCTCTCAATTTTCACGATTGCTCGGAATTTTCTGGCAAAAAACGCGAAGCTCACTATTGGAATTCGTTTTTATGAATATTATTTGAATGTGATTAGAATTAATAGTTTATTCTATGTTTTTTCTTTAATATTGTATTGAAATTTGAAACTGCTACCCAATAGTTCGAAGTTAGTTGCGAATATCATTAATCTTCACATTGTTGTTGAAATATTTAATACAAAATAATTATTAGTGAGAGAATTGTGGCTAACTTTAGCTTCACGGATTTTGCCAGAATGTTCCGATCGTCCCTAATGTATTACATTTTCCTTATGTTACTTTCTGATAATTATAATATATATATATATAAATGATTAAGCTCCGATTTTTTAACATAATTTGAGTTTATAAATCAGCGCGAATGCATCGAGTAGATCCCAGTGAATAAATCTCATTTCTAATGTATATAATCGTGTGAAAATAATGTCGCAGTGAATAATAAAATCGAATAGCAAAAGTGTCTTTGCTATCGCAGTCCATTAAGGTACTACACAGACTTGTACACAACTTAAGAGAATGCGCTCGAGGAAAAATCCTAAGAATATACCTACTAAAAAACACTTTCGACGTGTAGGTATAGAGATCTTAGATTTCAGGATACAGCTCATAAGCATTAATTTTGAAATAAATGTTTATTTTTGAAAGCAATCTTAAACAACTGATCTTCTCATTCTCCCTCGTGGAGTTGTTTTCAGTTTCTTTCAGATTTTTCGTTTTGAATTTTGTCCTAGTCCTCCGTAATTACCGGATTTTCCGATAATTTTGAAAGCAGGAAGTAATTTTCCAAAAGATTTGGAGGATTCATGTGAGTTGAGTGGTAAGTTTTGGTTTTTTATTTCAGGAAGCAGAAATAGTTTTATGGAGACAAACCTTGTATTAATTAATTTGAAGGCTTTTAAATTTTGAGGTTTAAAAATTAGTCTATCATTTATACTTATATGATTTCCTATTCCAATACTTTTTAAAACTGAACTTCTAATTGTCTAAATTTTTAAGTATTGAAACTAAAAACTACGGAGTTAAAAAGAATCCAAAGTTTGATTTATTCAAATAGGTTGCTAGCTTATTTCGAAAGCCTTCTTTTATTTGACATTTAAAAACGTCCAAATCAGAAAAAAAATCCATAGTTAAGATTAGAAAGCAACACAATTTAAACCATTCAAATTTTGAACCATTTAATTTGCATATTTTTTCAAAGTTGGATGCTTTGAAAATTTATTTTTTGGAATTCCGATTCTAAACTTTCAAAATGTAGAGCTTAAAATTGGAAAAAACTCGAAAGCCTTTCAAATTTTTAAGTTATTGAAATTGGGCTACCTTTGATATTGGAATGAAATTTAAATTTAAAATCTTAAAAATTTGGATACCATAAAATTCTATGGCTTTTCAAATGTCTTTCCAATTTAGAAGCTTGAGAATTTTGTGGCTTCAAATTTCAATCTTTAAATTTGAATGACTACAATTTTAATCTCTTTCCTCAATTTGAAAGTTTTGGTTTTAAACCATTGAATTTTTTATGCTCTTCAATTTTAATACTTTCCTAAGCTTCATTTTTGACCACCCAAATTGTTAAGTATGTATTAAAATTTGAAAGAATCAAGAACTTTTGAGATTCGAAGTGTGGTAAACTAAATTTCATTTCAATTAAAATTTGGAAGAATTTAACCGTTTTATTTATTGATTAATAACGTTATAAAAGGCATTAATAGAATTGAACTACATTTAAAAAAAAACTGAAATTGAACCTTTAATTTTTTAATTTAATTTCGTACTTTAATTTTTACTTCAATTACCTTTAATTTTGTACTTTATTATACCTTCGAATTGTATAGCCTCCAATCTGGATGCCTTTTATATCAGGATTTTCAAATTTAGAATCTATAAAAGTTTGTGACTTGCAATTTAGATGTCATATCATTTGTATATTTTTCAAAACTGGATGTTTCCAAATTTTCTGACTTCAAATGTAGATGCTTCCAACTTTTGTAGCTTAAACTTTGAAGTCATCGAAAATAGAAGGAATCCAAATTTGGAAACAAATTGACAGAATCCATAGAATACTAAACCGGTACCGATAAGTTTGATCCGATTCTTCTCTTATCTCCTTTCTTCATCATCCAGCAGTCCCCTATATTTCTGAAAACGTTCCCTACTTCCCATACTTTTTCTGAAATAGGGTACTCTCAGGCGATTAATAAGATATCGTACTTCAGATCTTTTACTCATAATGTTTGAACAACTTTTTTCAGGTTCACCTCTGGAGTATGGAAAACGTAGTTGGTAAAGAGTAGTACGTTTTGCCAAGCGATCGTGTGTGTCTACCCTCTTTGGATGATGCTCGCAATCACTTAAACTTGATCTCATTTCCTTCGCAATTACTGGACAGACATTTGATTCAAGTGTAGAGCAAATGGGATGGTATGCAAGCTCACGCACTGGTTTGGAGTCGAAATAATGGCAGCGTTAGATTCTGCATCAGTTCTGTTAGTTATGGCTTAGTCAGCGAGGGATTGAGAGATGTTATCCAACTTGGTGAACATGATTCCCCTATAATTGTGTTAAATGGAACCGTGATTTCCTTCAGCAAGCGGGAGTATCGCTCGTAACAGCTGCTGCGCATCGAGTACAATGTTCAGTTCATATGACCGCGTGGCTCTTATTATTAGAAGTTTTATCGTACCCAGTAACCTAGAGAGGACCACAATGCGTACGCAAAGCGTCTGTTATCTCCATGGATGAAATCTTATTGAGCTATCGATAAATGTCGATCTTATTCCGTAGAAAATTAAGCGACCACCGACTCCCTCGTGCCTCTTTTTTATGGTATGGATGATGCAAAACGAGGTCATAGAACTGTACTCTGGTGGCCTGGCTGCTGGAAAGTGACAAAAAAAAGCGGAAGATGACAAAGTGGATAATATCCTCGAGCTGTTTAAGTAATCCGGAATAGAGAAGATGATTCTGTTTTGATTTGATTTTAACTTTTCAGGAAATAGTTTCATTTCAAATTTGTTTCCAGATTCTAGAGACTGATTTGAACTCAAATTTGGGTGCTTTAAAATTCCGTGGTACTAAAATTTTGAAATAATTTGTAAACCCTTCAAATTCAGAATTCTTCAATGTTAAACACTTTCAATTTGACATTCTTCAATTTTTAAATTATCAAAATTAAATTTTCAATTTTCAAATGTTAAAATATAAAATTTTCCATATTGACTACCATTCAAAACTGAACAATTTTAAATTCAATAGCAAAATTTGAAAGCATGAAATCATTTATTTTAACAAGCTTCTCAAATCTAGGTGTTACTTGTAAATAAAAATCTACCTATTTCAAATTTATAAGCATTTCAGATTAGAATGTATATCAAATTCAAAAGTTATAAAAGTAAACTTTGAATGTTTCAATATTCCATAATATTAAATTGGATTCAAATTTGGGTATTTTCCAATTTTTTGGCTTGAAGTTGGATGCCACTTTAGCATATTTTACAATTTATTGTTTTTCAATTCTGGATGCTTTCATGCTAAAAGACTAAAATTTGAATTCGTAAAATTTTAAAATGAATGCATGCCAATATAATTCCAGGGATCACAGTCCCCTATTCCCATAGTTGTGCAGTTCCGTGAGCAATCCAAAATTTAGAGGAAGTTGAATTTGAAACTGTTCAAATTTAAAAATCTTTACCAAATAATTTTTTTAACTCGTAATTGGAGAAAGATTATTAAAGCTTCCAAATATGAATTAATTTTCTTGAAATTAAAAAATTTGCAAGTTAAAAAACCACCAAATTTGAAAGCTCTTGTGATTCAACTATGTAACTGAAAATTCGCAAGATTTTTAACTGAAAAGATTAAAAATTGGAAAAAAAAATGTAGAAGCCAACTCTAGTTTGAAAAAAAAACTTACAAACTTAGATGATAAAAAATGTAGAAACTTGAATATATCTAAATTTCGAAAGTTTAAATTCTATTTTTGCAATAAATATAAGTGTTTAATATCCACATAATAATAATGTTCTTAATTTTTTTAAAGGTGACTTTCCCAAGTAGGCAAAGGCTGAAAAACTACCAAATTTGAAAAATGTCTGACTAAAAAGTGTAAAAATTGAAAAACGAAATTTAGAACCCATCAAATAACTCAAAAGTTTTCAGATTCCAAAGGCTCCAGTTAAAAAAAACTTACTAATTTGAAGCTCTTTAATTAATAAGAAAATTTATATAATCTTAAATTTGAAATTTGAAGGGATCCGCAATGAGCATGCATGATTTAAAAACAAAGAATTTTAAAACACAACATTTTTTGCTAAAATTTTAACGTAGTAATAATATTTTTCAACCTTTTAGCATTGATATTTCTTGGAATTATCATTGATTGAAAAATAATATATATTCTTCTTTTTTCAGATTTTTTAGCAAAAAATTTCTGTCATGCTGAAAAAAAAATTGAAAATTATATTTTTAATCGCTATCCAAAGTTGATTTGGAAAACCCATGAAATTTTAATCTCAAAATTCTCGGTCGATTTTCTCGGAATTGACTAACTTATTTACACTAAACTTTGTTTATCCGTATTCAGAAACTTGATATCCCAGCAGCATGTTTTTATTTTTTTTAACATTTCTTTAATATTTTTTAAATTTTCTAAAAATGATACAAAGAATCCAGCGATACATTTGTTCTTCCGATCAAAAATATTTAATTCCTTGAAATATCAATGATTCAAAAATTTAGTCTCTAAAAAAATGGTATCATTCTAAATTATTTAAAGTTATCAGATATGACGAATTAAAATTTTCTTTTTAAGAAACTTGAAATATAGATGTGTTTCAAATTATGAGCCGTTTGAGTTTGAAAATTAAAAAATTTAGCTTAATTCATATTTAGTTTACTTCCAAATTCGCTAGTATAAAATTTTCAAGTTTGCTTTTCAAGTGCTTTCAAGTTTCAAACTAATGAGATGGTATGAAATGTGAATGTTTGCAAATAATTTAAATATTAAAAAGTTGATAATTTTAATAATTTGAAAAATGTTCATTAATCTTCAAAGTGTTATTGCCTTGAGATTCTTTGGCATTAAATTTGAATGCATTTTCAAAGTTTATAAATTTCTTGGATAAAAACTTAAATGCCAATTAATTGCATTCTTCCGAAATTTGAATGCTTTCAAATTTAACAGCACGAAATGAAAAACCGTTAAAGTAAAAAGAATTTAATTTATTTTTAAAATTACGTATCTTTAAATTTTTAAAGCTTTCAAATTTGAGCCGTTTCTAATTTGGGCGATAAAGAATTCGGATCTTTACAAACGAAATATCCTTTAAGCTAGAGTTTCATTTTTCAGGATTTCAAATTAATGCGATGGTTCATTGCCTCTAAAAGTTGTATTTTAAATACCAATTGAAACAGGAAGAAAATCCATGAAACGTCTTGAAAATTTGAAGCTTTGAACGCGACTTAAAATTTGATAGAATATAAATTTCTAAACTAGTCTAAATTATAAGTTGAAATTTGAACCATCGATTTTAAAGTATCCCCATTATAAAAACCAAAAAGTATTGTTCTCGATATAATACAGTTTTTAAAAGGAATGAAATGTAATTTGTTTTTAATCAACACGTACTTTTTCCTCAGAGGCTATAACAGGATAATAACAACGCATCTTGTTTTAATTCCGAGATTCGTTTCACACCAGGGATGCTGTGCTAATTAAACCGTGGATGATTCCATCTACACGCAACACCAGTTTAACATGGAAAGTGATGATTAATTAAAATTAAACTTATCTCCACAGATACAAGTGTTATAGGGGAAGTTCAAGGGTTAAATAGTCTTCGCGACTCATTCTCGTTGGTTCAACAACCTTCTCTATATGTAATATGTAGATGCTAATGTCGTAAATTTTTAACGTAGTTGCACGTTTAGCTACGGACTGGATGATCTCTATATAGAACTGAAAGTGTGAATAACTGCTACTTGAGCTCGAAATTGAGCTATAATTACAAGTCATTCCAAACCTTAGGTATGGAAACTGGATGAACTTCATTCTTCCTTTTAGGGGCCGTCCATAAACTCGGGTTTGGTGTCGGCCAAGTAACGGGCGCTATTAAAATCTAGTTTCAACCAGATTTAAAGTGACGAGTGAGTAAACACTCGAGACCGCATGTAGAGTCTCTGAACCTGGCACACCCACAAAAGTGTACGCTCGCCGACCCTAGACAACAGGAGGGTCCTTTGTGCCTAATGAGGAATAAAATACGAAACATAATGTTTTTTAATTTTGCAATTAATAATTTAGAAGTATTATATTCAAAATCTACGTTTCTTGGCGATTCCAACAATATATTACTTGTCTCATTAAGTTGAAAATTAAAATTTTTTTAAGGCTATGTTTAAGTTCACTGAAATTCGATTGCAATAGTTATAAATGTCCCTATTCTCAGAAATTTCAAACTGTCTTAGAGCAATTTATCGATCGCTCCTACTTATATAGAAATTGAGGAGAAACATTTCAAATCAGAGCTTAATTAGTTTTATTTTTACGATTATTCTTCTTCAATTATATTTTTCTCAATCCTCTATAAGTTTTCCATTTTCTGGAATGCAATTAAAAAAAAGCTTTGAATTGAACTTGAACAGTTCAAATTGAATAGTTAAATAGTTCAAATTAGAAATCCGTTCCAATTAATAAGAATTCTAATAGAGAAGATTTGAGTTTGAAAATTAATGAAGTTGAAATTAAACAGTTCCGAATTTTCGACTTTGAATTTAAAATGCTTTCCCGATTTTTAATGATTTGTTTTGAAAGCGATTTTAAGATTTTCTAGCTTTTGAATTTAAATCGCATGCTTTCGAAATTTTGGTTCTTTCAATATCCTTCCACACATTCAGGGCTTTTGAAAGTTTCAGTATTTTCCAAATTTTTGATACTTTTGATTTTTAAAGGTCTTTCAAACTCAAGTTCAGAATTCATGTGAAGTATAAACATGTCTTATTTGAAATTAATGCAAGTTGATGAGTTTGAAATATTAGAAACATATTTTGAACGTGGCTGAATCCTTTCATGAAAGAATAATTAAGATATGGACGTCTGTCTGAAAACGTCCGGCAATTGGTACCAAAATGTCGGAACTAGTAGCCACGAGTAATATAAGTATCATTGCATTCATAATATAATATTCATTATTTACAAAGCATTGATTATAGTTTCATATTTTTATCAGTTATTTTATATTCAAGCCTGTTTAGAACTACTTAAATAATTCTTTACTCTTTAACTATTACTTTCACAGGAAGATAGAATTTTCAATAAAACTTTTTTCCCTTCCTAGTTCTCTAATTTATTACTACCTAATAGTCAAAAGATGCATTTATAAAAAAAAGGAAAAAAGCTGATAAAGAAAATTTGATCAGAAGTCAAGAGTTTTCAACTTAAAGTCTTCCCAATTGAAGAAATTTCATATTTAAATCACAAAAATTACAGAATTTTAAATTCTAAAGCTTCAAACTTTCACAATTTTTAATTATATATTTTCAAGAAGAAAAACTCTTCAATTTTAAAGAATTACAATTCAAAAATCTATGTACAATCTTCAAGGATTGAAATGTAAAATTCCTAAATTTTGAAAATATAGAATTGTGAATTATTCAGTTTTTAAGATTTATATTTTGAACGTATGTATGTAATTTTGAACATCTTCTTTAAATATTTTAATTTCGAATATTGCAATTACGAATTTTTCAATTTTGAAAATTTGCTTTTCATAATTCTTCAATTTTGAAGATTTACAGTGAAGATTCATTAATTTAAGACGTTTTTATTTCAAACTGATGTAATCTTGACGTTTTTTGGAAGATGTAGTTCAATGTTGATGATTTACAATGGAAAATTTTTTAGTTTTGAATATTTGCAATTGAAGACTCCTGAATATTTAATCTGTAAAATAGAAAATAATGCAATTTCAAATGCTTTATTTGTAATAGTTCAAATCTGAAGTTTCAAAATTGAAATTCATTCAATTGTATAGATTAACAATTGAAAGTTGTTGAATTCTTAAGATCAAATCTTGACTTTGAACTTTGTTTGTTAACGGCTAACTCCTTGATGCATAATTTTAGCACAGAGTATACTTAATATTCAGTATATCACACATATATACTTTGAATAGTAAAATTGTAGTTATCATACATAGTGTGTATAAGTGGTAATTTGAGTCTAGGAACATCAAAGAAATTTATTTATTGCTTCCTGAAGATTACTTAATTGAAGATTCATTAATTTGGAACGTTTATAGTTAGGAATTATATAATTTCGAATGCTCCTTCTTGAATAGTTCAAAATTGAAGACATAAAACGAACTGTCTACCGTTACGGAATTTTCCGTAAGACCAACCACTTCCCAGCTCGTTCAGGGCTGAAGTTTCGAAATTTTCCGTAACTCCAGCCCTAGCGCTATACTTGATAGTGTTAGTCTTACGAAAAATTCCGAAGCGCTAGTCAGTGCCGATTTAAAATTGAAAATTATTCAATTTTAAAGATTTAAAATTGAAATTTATTCAATTTTATAGATTTGCATTTTGAAATTCATAAACTTTTATGATATTCTATTGTACATGCATTAATTTGGAATGTTTATAGTTTAAAATTATGTAATTTTTAATTCTTTCTTCAAAATAGTTCAATTTTGAAGATTTAAAGTGGAAAATTATTCAATTTTGAGTGTGTAAAATTGAAACTTTTCAATTTAATGGATTTGTAATTCATGAGTCATCAATTTTCATGATTTCCAATTGAAGATTTATTAATTTGGAATGTTTATAGTTTAAAATGATGTAATTTTGAATGCTTGTTTCGAAATATGTAGTTCAATTATGAAGATCTACCATGTGAAATTCTTCATTTCTGAGTATTTGCAATTGAAGACTCTTCAATATTTAATGTTTGAAATGGAAAAAGATGCAGTTTTGAATGATATTCTTTGGAATACTTCAATTTTAAAGATCAGAAATGTGAATTTATTTAATTTCAAAGTTTTAAATTGAATTTCATTCAATTTTGTTGATTTTCAGTTTAAAATTACTTAATTTTCACGGCTTACAATTAGGGATCCATTAATTTGGAATGCTTATAGTTTAAAATGATGTAATTTTGAATGGTTTTTTGGCGAAGGTAGTTCAATTTTCAAGATTGACAATGGAAAATTCTTCAATGTTGAGTATTCATAATAATTAAAGACTTTTCAAGATTTGATGTGTATAATAAAAAATGCTTCAATTTTGAATGCATTTTTCAAACTCGATCTATCTTAAGGATGCAAAATCGAAAATTATTCCATTTTATAGATTTGCAATTGTGAGTTCTTCAATCGTGAACAGTAGAAATGACAGCGTTGATTTATTTTTTGGAAATTCTCATAACTTTTTGCATATGTAACATGTTTCCGTATATAAAAAAAAGAAACTTTGCAGGAATTTTAAGTTACTCCAATCAATGCCCGGAAATGTAACAGGTTACTAACTTTAAATGTTCCTAAATTCAGATAAAAATGATTGTTATGTCGATCAAACATGATGAGCATTAGATGTTGCAATTCGAACTAGAGAACTTCCATTTAATGGAAACAACTTCAAGTGAAAAAGTGAATGAATGACTTTGAAGATTATTATTATTATTAATTTATCATCAAATATTTTTAATTGCAATAAAAGTACACGGCATAAAATTTCTCCGAAAGGAAAAGTCTGAACAAGAGAAATCAGAAGACTTCCTTTCCAAGGAAAGGAAGGAATATATTGCCCAATGCTTTATCGAATCGTTAGTGCGTGTAATAATTGAACATTTGTGTTTCAAATAATACACCGTACGGAGAAATCTTTTGTGATTTGTAATTTTCTTATGCCCTTGGCTTATTTTTTTTCACTAATCACAGAAAAATTGGGAAATTTTAAATTGTAGTTATTAATGCAACTATGAATTCGAAATTCGTTAGGAGCAAGTTAAAGGATTTCATTAGAGTCGGTTGCTCAAAGAAAGAACCTTGTAACTGCGAATTAGATAAAGAGATTCGCGAAAGCTAATATAAGAATCCACGCTGCTTCCTTCGATGAAGGGATTTCGAAATTTAATTTTCTTGTTATTTTTATGTTCATTAGTAGGGCAAAGGGTCCAGTTACCGAAACGGAGTCTATTGTCCGATGTCGAAGATTGAACTCTTTACATTTTCACTATTTTTGCACATACACTTTATTTTCTTAATTCCAAAGGTCAGTTGAGAATTCATGACTTTCACTAAAAAAAAAATAAAATATTCAAGTTTCTGGTAAGAAAAAATCAGTTGTTTCCTCGACAAAGGGTTTCCCCTCGGTAATTTGTTCCGTTACACTCGGATGCTTTGGATAAAAATAAATGTAAGTTTGCTGCCATGTGCAGTTTGGGCAGCCATTCACGTGTACACTAAAGTATAATTTATAGTGAATACAAAATTCTGAAGATGGCACTGCAGTATATATAATGCAGCGCCATCTTCACAAATTTTATGTGGGGTACGCTGACTAAGGCCCGACCAGTTTCTGACTAGCACTTACTAGTTGAGTCGTCCTAGTGAGCTTCTGACTACTGCCCTAATTGAAATGGAGACAAATTGGGTGATTTCTGCATGGTGATTTCAACATACAATTTATGTACCTGGGTCTGAGACTCCAGTTTCAGACGAAAACTTTGCTGCTAAACATATAATTGTACTCTGTCATTTTTCCATTTTTAGTTTGTTATTTCTAATTGCCTTTTTCCTAATTAAAACAAAAACTATGTGTCTTATCAAAAAATAGCCACAGGCAAATTTGTATATTTAATTTAGGTGAATAGTTTTGCCATGAAACATTTTCAGTGATGTGAAGTAACTAGTTCCTTTTAACTAGTTACTGTAACTAGTTACTGTAACAAGTTACTGTAACTAGCTACTTTTTTGTTAACGATAGTGGCATCGGAAATACTTTCTCAAGTAAGTAATGAATTGGTAACTAGTTAAATTTTTTTCACTACCAGTGACTATAAAAATCTTTACGTTTTTAGTTACTTTCGAAATTTAGTTCACAATACGTTTTTACGACAGTCAATCAATTTTATATGCTTTTCCAAATATTTTTTTATTTTAACTATTCAAATTGTGGCGGAAGATAGCCATAGAGATTCATAGACCAATATAGGAAAATTAAAATTTTCCTCCCACTCTGGGATTGAAAAATTTCTCAAATCTATAAAAACACTTAGAAATAAATAGATGAATAATTTCAGAGTTAAATATTCATTTCTCTTTGGTTGATAATGAATTTTTTGAACCGGAAATTCAACTATTCTAGTTGTTTTACTTATCTTACTTGAAAAGTCATCTTTTTTGGTTAAAAATTATATTATTTGGTTGAAAATTTAATTACTTTGTTCGAAATTGAACGATTTTAAAACAAAATCATTTCATTCGGTTGAGAGTTCAACTTTTGTGTTGAAAATTATTTTTTTAGTTGAATTAAACTCTTTTTGATTTAAAATTAAATTTTTTTTGGATGAAATGAGGTGAATGTCTCAGTAACCGTGACGGTCCCAGTAATCGTAAAACATGGTTATAATTTGAATATATTCTTAAAAAATACATTAAAAATAGTATTTAGTGGTAAAACGCATGTCTTTTAGCATTTTATGGAATGAAATGGAATTTCAATTACTTCAAATTAGATTGAAGGCAAGAAAACTAGCGTCACGATTACTGGGAGGTTTATCTCATATGATCATTTACAATTTTAGTTGAGGATTTATATTTTTTTGGTTGAAAATTAATTTTTTCAATTGAAAATTTACCTATGATATTTTTGGTTGGAAATTGGTCTCTTTTATGTGAAAATTCATATATTTTGTTTAAAATTTGTTCTTTTTTGGTAAAAAATCAATCTATTTGGTAAAAATTCATCTCTTTTGTTTCAAATTGGATGAAGAATCTTTTTTTGGTTGAATATAACTGTTTTTGATCTAAAATAAGAATCTTTTTTGGTTGATATATCAACTATTACATTTTTTGTTAGGCATTCATCTTTATTCGTTCAAAATTATTTTTTGCAAATGAAGAAAAATTCATGTATTTTGTTACCTTTTTATTGAGAATTAATTTTTTTGGTTGAAACTTGAACTACTTTGTTAAAAAAATTTTTTTTGTCTGGTTGAAGATTCATAATGCAAGTTGAAAATTCATCTCTTTCGTTGAAAAATTAAATGTTTTGTTAACATTTCTTCTCAGTTAAACATTAATTTTTTTGAATAAAAAATTTAACCACTCCATTTTTTATTAAAAATTTATATTGTTTAGTTGAAGATTCAACTATTTGATTCGATATTTCTCTTTTTTATTAAAAAATTCAGGTATTTTGTTGAAAATTCAGTCTTCTAAGACATTTTCTGTTGGTCTTAGAATATTGTAAATCTTCTATAAGTGGAAGTCGTAACTAGGTAAATCTAAAGAAACAATTTTAGAAAGAAATAATTAATTTTCAGCGCGAAAGAGATTCATAGCCCAGAATAGGAAAGCTAAAATTTGTCTTCCACACTGAAATTCAAAATTTTCTAAAACATTCTATGTTTTAGAAATATTTTGTGGATCATGACTAACCTATCACTTTTATTAAAAAGTATAACAACTATCACTAGAAAGTTATAAATGAAGTTTTGTAAAAATCAGATTCGGATAAACATTTCTAAAATACAAAAGTAACTAATAAAGTAACAATAGTTACTTTTTTCATGATGTAACGGTAACGATAACTAGTTCCTTTAAAAAGTAACTCACCCATCACTGAACATATTATTGTATCTTATGCCGTTTTTCCACGAATTCAATTTTTTATTTTATGTCTTATTTTTCATGATTAATACGAAAACTACGCATTTTATTAAATAGTAGTCAATGAATAATTAAGATATCTTTTCTGAGTCAATACATTTGTCATAAAACATTTCATTGTATCTTTTCCCATTTAAAAAAGATTTTTATTTTTTATTTTTAATGTCATTTTTTACGATGAAAACAAGACTGCGCATTCTATCAGAAAATTGGTTGATAACAAATATGTAGATCTTTCCTGGATACACAGTTTTTACTTTTTCATTTTTTTTGCATCTTGCATAGTTTGACTGCAAAATCGAGTTTTTGATTTTTTAGTATTTTTTTTTGGTAGCATAGCCTCAAATAGAAATTTCTGAAAATGAGAGACCCTGATCAGCCTCTTGACTTGAAGAGCAACTGTGCAAAATTTGGCCTTGGTGAAAAAAATCTTTCCTGAGTAATTCTGCCAAAATTACCTGGTAAACCTGAAAAATATGTTTTTATTGATTTACTTCAAAATTCTTGGCTGTATTGACAATTTTTCGTCTGTTACCCGAAATTTCATAAATATTGATTTAAAAAAAAATCAAATCTTTACAATAAAATTTTTACAAATACATTAGAAACTCAATCTATTTTCCCTCGATTCATACTGCCTCCCGAGAACTTCAGCCGGCTCGCATTCGTAGACGAGGGCGTCCGAGGGGCAGAGAAAGAGGCGTGGCGAACACGACGCAATTACGCAGTACCGTAAACACAAAGCGGGCAGTGCACCAAGCGGGTAATTTCGTCAGTTCGATTCAGTTGGCTTTCAGTGTTTCGGTTAGTTTTTGTTATGCCTTATAAAAATGTCAGAAAGGACACGTTCAACTCTTGAAGAGCAATATGAGGATATGGACAAAGTAAAATCACGTACCTTACGTCTTTTTCACGGAAATATGGTATCTGTGAGATAACTTACGAGCGTGTGATATCTTGCGAATCTGAGTTAGGGAATACAGGTAAGGTTGAGAGTTATGAATATTCAAAGAAATATTCAGAAGCAAGTGGTAATACGATTTGTATGCTGCTGTTAACGTGAACAGCGAAATTTGCTCCTCATTTCAGCCAAATAGTTAGTTTACCCTTGTCTCCGACAAACTGAATGCATATCATTCATCAATGAGACCAGGTTTTTTTAGGTTATGTTTGGGCTTTTTAACATTTTTCAAAGATATTGTTTATTAAGACTCATGCGCTGTTTAAAACTCTGAAAATATATTTTTTTTGTTTCTTATAAACAGAGAGCAGACGACCCCAGTCTGAAGTTGCGCACTGAGCATGGGCCCGGCTCCCTCGTTGCAGAGAACCGCCGCATGGGGGGAAGTGGTGGGAGAGCGCGCGCCGGACACACACACGACGCCTTGTGCCGGGCACACACACGATGCGCGACTTATTTGGTTGTTGACATATGCTTCGCTGCAATTCAATGTTTTAGATTGTTTTATAGAAGCCGTATGAAAATAATTATGGATAATATTATTATTGATGAAGTTCCTACGTGTTTAAACAATGAATTGTTCAACAAACGTGCCAAGGAGTGGAAAGATTCCTATAAACCTCTGTTTGAAAGGCAGGAATCAAATTGCATACATCGTAATGTTGTAAGTAGTCATGCAAGAAATAAGGAATTAAGGCGTCATTTAAGTTTAAAGTCGCATAAAATGAAGTATGCAGATTTTGAAAACAACAGACAAGAAAGAGATTTATCTCGAGAATTATTGGAAGAAAACGTTCGAAGTCTTGAGGTTAGAAGATTCTGCAACAGAACCGAAGATGAAAATGAATTTAATAAAGATCTATTTGAGATGTTTCTGGGAGCTGATATTTCATTAAAAAGATTAATAATCTTTCGTTGAGAAATTTCTTCCGAATTATACAGGTAAAAAAGTTCCCTATGAATCGACTTGAAGAAAAAATATTCTATCTAAATTGTATGATCAGACCTTAAATGCAATGCGCGATAAAATTGGAAATAATAATTTTCGGGTATCGATTGATGAAACCACTAATGCTTGTAGTATGTCACTTATTGACTTCTAAGGAACTTAGTGCAGCAAGTAATGTGACTATAGCAGATCTCTTCCACGATGCAATGCAGTTGTCATGGCTTGATAATATTCAACACGATCGAGTTTTGTTATTTGTCACGAATGCAGCACCTTATATGGTTAAAGCTGCTGGAAAAATAAAAAATAAAATTCTGAAAACGTTGCATATTACGTGTGTTGTACATAGTCTCCATCTTGCTGCTGAAGTAATTCGTCTGCATTATAAAACAGTAGATAGTTCAATTGCAAATATAAAAAAAGTTTTTTTGAAGTCTCCTGAACGAATCGCTCGTTTCCGCAAGATGAATCCAAAATTACCTTTGCCACCAGAGCCTTTTATAGCTCACGGTGTCGGCCAATGCCTCGATAAATTGAATTTCGACAATAGTTGATAAAACATTGTCACGTGACATTTAATTTGGAATGTCTTCGGCACCGTTTTATTTTACTTGCATTGATAATGACAACGCATCATTTGTCGCTTTATTTTTTTCCTTCTACTTAGTGCTGTCCACTTATCACAGTCACTGACATTCAACTGCTCGCGAGCGCTCTCCCACCACTTTCCCCCATCTGGCGATTCTCCGCAATGAGGGAGCCTAGTCTAGGTTCAGTGCACAACTTCAGACTGGGCTCATCCCCCCCCTGCTCATAAATAATGGCTTTTGAACATGGATAGAATTATTCATTAAACCAAAATCAAAAATAATTAAATCGCTATCATTTAAATGGAAAAAATCATTTATATATTTATCATATTTATAATTTATCAATTATCATAAGCAAGGATTGGTTCCAATCTGCAGGGTTGCCCATGTATAATTGAAGATTTCTTTTAATTGAGAATTTAAATATTAACTCAATTTACTAAAAGATATCTATTTTACTTAAATTTTTTGAAAGAAGAAATAAAATTTTGATCAAATGAGCAATTCTTAGAAATGTATTATTGGTTCGGATTATCACCTTTCTCATTTGAAGAAGTGAATAATCTGAACAGATTTGTTCTAAATCAACCCATTAATAATCATAATTTATCATTCTAGTAAAGTATATTTTTTATTTAGAGAAGAGTGATTTAATTATTTTTGATTCTGCACAGAATCAATTAATTTTAATCTTATGGATAAATCTGTAAGTTGAAAAGCCATGATTTATAATAAAAAATATATATATTTTAGCGTTTTAAGCAGTGCGCGGAAAGCATCCAATCAGACGTCATGCGCGAGGCATGCGCAGTACCGCGTGGTGCCCACGTAGGCAACTTTATACGGCCCTGACTTATTTCGTACATCGTAGAAATTCTTGGAACGGAGTCACGGTCATCGAAGCAATACACGAGACTCGAGCTACACCAAGTTTTTAGTGTAATTATAATATGAACAACTAGAACCATTTTTACTCTGACGGAAAAAAGTAAAATGGAGGGACACCCGACAGAAGCTATAAGGGTTTCTGCCCGGGTCTACGAAATCCTGAAAATTGCAAAAAATTAGAACATTTGTCTATTATTACTTGTACGAATTTTGTAAATATTAATCCTTAATCTTCAAATTAACCAAAATTTTGAATCTTGTAAAATATTAAAATAACAATGAAACGTGACAATATACATATAACAATATACAATAAGATGAAGGAAATACAGAACAGTATGAAATTCGGCCAAAGCACAGACAAAAGTTTTAATTTTCTGCCATTTTCGTTGTAATTTACTTGATTTATTTTTGTGTTTTTTTCTAACGATTCTAGTATTTTGTACTTATTTGTAAGAAAATTTCGACCAGTATTGGAAAAAGAAAATATATTTTTTTAAATTAAAAGACAAAGAGTTGAATGAAGAAAACTTACACAATTAGTATGAGGTATCATTATAAGTATTTATATTATTCATTATTTATGGTTATATTATTATTATTATCTATTATTTATCATTTATGTTCATATTATTCATTATTATATAGTATTTTTATTATTATTAGTATAATATTATCAGTATTTTATGACGCCGCATCAATTGTCATGCGCACATTAATATGGAACTAACCTTCTTACCGATGATCAATTGTAACCTTCTTATAAGGACCGTATAATATGCTGAATATTCTAAATTGCCAAGTCATTCACTCCACCCATGGCATAGGTTAAGCTAACATGTGTTGGCCCACCAATTTCTTTATTAATAATAAATAACAAACTTACTTGCCATGGGTGCGAGTAATAACAGTTTCTATGAACATATCGAACTTAGCACGAATAAGATTCCTAAGAAGAAATTTACTAAAATTGTTCTTTACAAAATTTACTAACATTTCGCAAGTTATCAATTTTAAAAGTATAACTGATAGCCTTTCATATTAATTATGGAAATCTAAAATTTTGATTATTAATGATGAAGCTTTGTTTGATTGACTGTCATAGTTGGTAAGATTCTCAGAAATATTTATACATGTATAACTGGAGCATAGGATGTTTTTTCATATATGTAGCTAATTCGTTGGAATTTTTACAGATCTTGATGTTAATTTTAATGTTTGATAAGGGTGACCTTAGTGGGCGAAAAGTCGAAGTTAACTTAATAAGTTTAAATATATAATGACCAGAAAACCGAGAAACTTGAGCATCTTTATTAATCCGTAACCTGGTCGAAAACCATAACATCATCTAAATTGCACAATTAGTATTTTTAAGTATCTAAAATGGTTATTTATATTTTTCACGGGGTCCACTAGGAAATAAAATTAAAACTGCCCATTGAATTAAAAAAATATCAAGAAAATTTTTAGAGTTTTTTCAGCCTCTTTTCGATTATTCTCGAGAAGGGTTGTTTCCATGAACAAAATTAATACAACCGAAAATATGTATTTGATATAGATTTACGGCTTGAACACAAACAAATTTTCAATGAAATCAGTAATTTTGAAGTAAATCAAGAAAATATTATATTGTGCGACTAGTAGGAAAAGGAGAAGATTTCGAGTGTGGAGTTTGCAGCGCGAGCGTGGCGACCACGGTAACACGCTCAAGGACTCTCCTCCTTCGATCACTCGCACACAATATTAATTTAACTACCGCGAGAAATATGTGATTTCGCTGCCCTGTTGAGAGGGGGAAAATAATAGTTTACCTGATTGATTGACCAAAATATGGCCCTCAGAGTACTTTTGAAGTTTCAATTTTGAGGTTATGGCAAGATGGCAGTGTTAAGCAGTGTTGCCAGCATAGTCCGTTTTCCAAAACTTCAAAAATAGTGAAGTTATGCATTATTTTACTAGTGGAAAACATGTTGATCACTTATACTAATCGTAAACAATCAGGTAATATATTATTTTTCCCACTCTAGACAGGCCCGGGAAATGAAATATTTCTCGCGGGTGTTGAATGAACATGTTTTTTCGTGGGTTTCCAAGAAATGTAGCAAAATTCCTCAAGATTTTTCTTATTGGGACCAAACTTTACACAGCTGCTTTTCGGGTGAAAAAGAAAAGAATGGAACTCCAGGGTCTCTTATTTCATAAAATTTGTACTTTACGCTATGCCTACGCCCTACGCCCTACGCCCCGCTTTCCTCTCTTCGTCTTAACTCTTCGACTTAACTTATCCCTTTTACGCTGTGCCTCGTGATTACTGCTCGCTTTTTTTTCCTTTTATGAGTCTCCTCCACTTCTGCCCTTTAGTCATATATCTTTTCATTACACAAATTATCCATTTTACATTTCTTTCAATTTGTTTATGAACAATACTACTAATCCTCCCCTCTTTCTCCCGTCTTATAGCTCTCTTTTTCCTTTCCGATTCCCTCAGCCAATGCACCACCTCTCCCTTTCTTTTTCCATGCAGGACCTTTCCCATTTTCATGCTTCCTTTTTCTATTTTTTCATAATCATTCAGCCAATCCGTTAATTTGGCTCCACCTGGCTCACATAGCATGCACATTCTTTCTTCCTCATTATCCCAGTACTTACTCCACTTTCTGAGTTTCCAAAACTCACTCGGGCAATTAATTTTTGCGATCCTTCTTCCCCTCTTTTCTCCAAATATTTTGGTACTCCCTCTACTCTACCCTTATCCATTTATATTTCTCATAATATCGCCTTCGTTATTTTGCTTTCTATTCCTTACTTCAAGACTTGTCTGAATTTATCTAATAGCTCCTGCTCTACCGTTATATCCCTTTCGTGTACTCTTCTGACTATTTCCCTTGACTAAAGTACTTTGGTTCAAGTACCTTTCTCTTTCTTCCATTGAGTTTCGTCCTATTGATAACTCTCTCTCCTCTGAGCAAGCTTTAGCAGTCTTTCTATCCTCACTTTCTAAAACGTTTTCCTCATATTTATATGCCCTATTTCCCGCTCTCATTTTCATTCTTTCGGTATCTACTTCATTTAATACTATATGCCAAGCCGTACATCTGTCTTATCCCAAAGTCCGTTCAATCTATTTCTCGTGCACTCTTCCTACCTGCTTATATTCTTCCCAGCCCCATACTTCTACTCCATACTTCATTACATTTGCCACTAGGGCCTCATATATTCTCATTCTTCTTTTAAAATAATCTTCGGATAATTTCTCTTCGATACCTCGTATCTTCTTTGCAGTGATGGATAAGTTACTTTTCAAAAGGAACTAGTTATCGTTACCGTTACATCACGAAAAAAGTAACTAAAGTCGCGGCCAAATGTCAAGGCCTCTCATTTCTTTTGATTGCAACTTGCACAAAAAAAATCTCTAAAATGTCTTGGAAAAGTGTCTGAAACGTTAAAGTCATCCGAATTCAACGATATCATATGTTCACTTTTATCCTAAAAAATTTTCGTCAATAGTTATAGGGCAGAACGTCATAAGAAACAGGGGTTTTCGGCGTCCTTTTTCGAAAATCCACTTTAACCTGTTCCCAGAAGTAGGGCCACGTTGGGAAAAATCTGAAAAAAATTAACGGGTATTCTTCGAACATTCTTGAATGCAATGCATTTTTGAAAATGCTAAAATATACAGTGTCACCAGCACAGCGGAACAGGTGGTAGCAGAAAAAAGCACCCTTTCTAGGACAATAGTAATTTCAGAAGCCATCCAAATGCCCGGCACAGATGTGATTGAACATAGCAGGGCCGTCTCAACGTCTTCAAAATATATTTACAGAGCGGGTCCGAAGAAAATTGAAACCAAAATGCGAATACTAACCCAATTAAGAATATTTTCGATAAAAAAAATTTTTAAATAAATAAATTTCCCCATAAATCTGCAGAAAATTTTCTCATCCTCTTTAAAATGTTTTCGAATGTTTCATTTTTTTCGATTTAATCTTTTGAAATGCATTTGTCAAAATAAAAAATTATTTCAATTTCCGTAGAAATGTTAGGACAACTTTTTCATTCTCTTCAAGCCTATCAAAATTCTCGAAAAGCATGCGAATTTTGTTTTGAAATCTAACGAAATATATAATTTGCTTAGAATGTCAAAATATTACCAAACTGTCTGTTTATGTCTTAATACATTTTTCATGCAACGACCCGTTTTCATTTTCCAAATTGTCAAACAAGAATGTAGAAAGTTTAAAGGCACTTTTCTTTGCAGGATTCAAAAAAGAACATTAGGAACAATTCGAATCATTCTAAGAGATATTTAGATGTTCTGAAGAAAATTGAAAAATTATTCACGGTTTGCAAATATTTTGAAACGTTTTAAGCAAGTCATACTATATATTTTTCTATGTTTCGAAACAAAATTGGCAAGCTTTCTGAGAACTTTGATAGGTTTGAAGACAAAAAAAAATTTTCCCAACATTTCTACGAAAATTAAAATGATTTTTCATTTTCAATAATGCATTTCAAAATATAAAATTGAAGCAAATGAAACATTCGAAAAAATTTTCCAAATTGTCAAAAAAGAATGTAAGAAATTTGAAGTCACTTATTCATTTTGCAGGATTTGAAACAAAAATTTAGGAACAATTCGAATCATTCTGAAAGATATTTAGAAGTTCTGAAAACAGTTGAAAAATTATTTACAGTTTGAAATTATTTTAAAACGTTCTAAGCAAATTATATATTTTTTTTGGAATTCTAAATGAAATTGGCAAGCTTTTCAAGAATTTTGATAGGATTCAAGAGAATAAAAAATTTCTCCTAACATTTCTACGGAAATTAGAATGATTTTATATTTTGACTTATGCATTTTAAAAGATGAAATTCGAGAAAATGAAATATTCGAAAACATTTTAAAGAGATTAAGAAAATTTTCTGTAGATTCATGGGAAAATTTATTTATTGTTTTGAATTGTTTTCTGTCGAAAATATTCTCAATTGGGTTAGTCTTCGCAACGGGGTTTCGAATTTCTTAGGACCCGCTCTGTGAATGTATCTTGAAGACGTTGAGTTGGCCCTGCTTCGTTGAATCACATCTATGCCGGGCATTTGGCTTTCTTCTGGAATTACTATTGTCACAGAAAGAGTACTTTTTTGATGCCATCTGCCCCATTGTGCTGGTCACACGCCCACACTGATTAAAGTCAGAAATATTCAAAATGATATTTCTTGTGTAAAAATGAATTGATCATAAATTTAATTATCGCACTACACCCGCATGACAAAACTGCACACTTGAAGCTATTGAACGGTGTCCTATCTTCATTTGTTCTCAATATAAAGTTTTTGTAAATAAATCACTGTAAAAAGTAAACTATCGCATATGTTAGCATTTTGAAGAATCCATCGCATTCAGGAATTTTCGGAGAATATCTGTGATTTTTTTCAGGTTTTTCCTAACGTCGCCCTCCTTCTGGAAATAGGTCAAAGTGAACCCTTGAAAAAGGATGCCGAAAAACCCTGTTTTTTGGGACGTTTTGCCCTTCAACTATTGAAAAAAAATTTTTTAGGATGAATGTGAACATATCGTTGAATTCGGAAGACTTTAAGCTTTCAGACGCTTCTTGAAGACATTTCAGAGATTTTTTTGTGCGAGTTGCAATCAAAAGAAGCGAGGGGCCTTGACATTTGGCGCCGTCTTAAGTTATCGTTATCGTTACCGATTCAAAATGTAACTTTTTCTTGAGTGCATTTCCCCAAAAAAAGTAACAAGCGTTACTTTTTTAGTTACTTTTGTGTTTTAGAAATATATATCAAATTTAATTTTCATGAAACTTTATTCATAAGTTTCGAGTGATAGTTCTTACACTTTTTAAGGGGTTAGGGTCAGTCGCAAGGCCCAAAAAAAAACGATTTTTTTGAGAATTTTTTTTGGGAACAGTTTCCATTACTTATTGACAAATAATCTACATTTTGAATAATACACATTTCAGGAAGTTACAGTAATTTTTTAAGGTAAAAATATCGATAATTAAGCAATTTATAGCCAATCTGCCAGCAGAGGTCCAAAAAAAAGGTGTTTTGCGGTGCGCATGATATCTCCAGAACAGCTTAACCGATCATTACCAGATTTTAACAAGTTATTTTAAACATAATTTTGAAATACTTGAACGATCGATATTTTAATTTATAAGCGATTTTTTCAAGGAAAATAAAAATTTTATGTTAACACATCCGCCATTTTCTTAAAAGTTACAATTTTGACTTAATTCTCATTGCAAGTATTTCAAAATAATGTTAAAAATAACCGGTTGAAATTTGGTAGTGATCGGTTAAGCCGTTCTGGAGATATCATGCGCACCGCAAAACACCTTTTTTTCAGACCTCTGCTGGCAGATTGGCTATAAATTGCTTGTTTATCGATATTTTTACTTCAAAAAATTACTGTGACTTCTTGAAATATGTATTATTCGAACTGTAGATCATTTATCAATAAGTAATAAAACCTGTTTGAAAAAAAAAATTCTCAAAGAAATCTTTTTTTTTTGGCCTTGCGACTGACCGTAACCCCTTAATGGAAGTCGTAGGTTAGTCATGACCCATATAATATTACTAAAACAAGGAATGTATCAAAAAATTTAGAATTTCAGTGTGGAAGGAAAATTTCACCTTTCTTATTTTCGGCTATAAATCTATTTGGCGTTGAAAACTAATTATTCTTTTCTAAAAGTGTTTTTTCAGATCTACCTAGTTAGGACTTCCACTTATAGAAGAGTTACAATATTCTTAAACCAATAGGAAATGTTTTAGATGACGTTGAATTTTCAACAAAATACGTGAATTTTCTATAGAAAAGGATAAATTTTCAACTAAAACAGACATATCTTCAACAAAATACATGAATTTTTAAATGAAAAAGAGAAATATCCAATCAAATAGTTGAATCTTTAACTAAACAATATAAATTTTGAACCAAAAATGGAATGGTTAAATTTTCATTTGAAAAAATGAATATATAACCGAAAAAAAATGTTAACAAACTAGTTAATTTTTCAACGGAAGAGATGAATTTTTGATTAGAATGATGAATCTTCAACGAAAAAAAACTTTTTTTAACAAAGTACTTCAACTTTCAATAAAAAAAAGTGAATCCTCAATGAAAAAGGTAACAGTTGAAATTGCAATCAGAGAAGATTTTCATTTTAAATCAAATACAGTTTAACTCTACCAAAAAAGATGAATTTTCAACAAAATAGGTGAATTGGAAACCGAAGAGGTGCATTTTCAACCAAGAAGATGAGTTTTTTCGAAAAAGACAAATTTTTTAACGAATACATGATTTTTTTTCAATTGAAAAAAATAATTTTGAACTAAAAAAAATGAATTCTTAAAAAAAAATGTAATAGTTGATATTTCAACCAAAAAATATTTTTATTTTGAATTAAAAATAGCTACATTCAACCAAAAAATAATGTTTTAACAAAATAGTTGATTGTCAACCAAATAATAAAATCTCTATCCAAAATGGTTCAATTCTCAACGAAAAATGTGATATTTTAAATTTCAACCAAAATAGATGAATTTTCAATAAAATAGTTGAATTTCAAATCATAGAGATAAATTTTTCAATCAAGAACATAATTCCTCACCAAAAAAGACGAATTTTAAACGAAATTCATGAATTTTCAACTAAAAAAGGTCAATTTTTAATCAAGTATGAGATAGTTCAGATTTTAATTGAAAACATAATTTTTAACGGAAAAAGATGAATCCTGAACAAAAAATGTAGTAGTTGATATTTCAAACAAAAAACAGTTCAATTTTAAATCAAAAACAGTTATGTTCAACCGAAAAAAAAAGAATTTTTATCAAAATAGTTGAATTTTCAGTCAGAAGATGAATAAAATCAACCAGATTGTTGAAATTTCAAGCCAAAATGGCGAGTTTTCAACAAAAAAGTAGATTTTCAACTAAATAATAAAATTTTTATCCGGAAAGATATATTCTCAATGAAAAATATGATAGATGAAATTCCAACCAAAAAGACGAATTTTCAAAAAGATTGTTTAATTTGAAGCCAAAGAGATGAATTTCTTACAAAATCCATGAATTTTTAGGTACAAAAGATCAATTTTCAACAAAATAGTGCAATTTGAACCAAAGAGATGAATCTTCAACCAGGAAGATTAATTTTTACAAAAAAAAGAGATGAATTTTAAACGAATTATATGAGTTATCAACTAAAAAAAATAGGTTTTCAACCAAAAATGTCATACCTAAATTTTCAATTAAAAAAATTATTTTTCAACGAAAAGAGATAAATCCTCAACTAAGAGTGTAATAGTTCATATATTTCAACTAAAAAAAAAATAATTTTAATCAAAAACAGCTTAATTCAACCAAAAAACTAGTTTTCAACAAAACAGTTGAATTTTCAACTGAAATAATAAATAAAATAACTGGAATAGTCAAATTTCCGTCTAAAAAAATTCATTCCTAACCAAGGAGAAATGCATATTCAATTTTGAATTTATTTTTTTATTTCTTTCTAAGTGTTTTTATAGATTATAGAAAATTCAAAATTCCAGGGTGGAAGAAAAATGTCAAGTTTTCTATATGGAGCTATGAATCTCTATGGCTATCTGCCGCCATAATTTGAATAGTGAAAATGAAAAAATGGTTGGAAAAGCAATAAAATTGATTGATTGTCGTGGAAAAGACTTGTGAACTACATTTTGAAAGTAACTGAAAATGTAACGATTTTTATAGCTACTGTTACTGAAAAAAATGTAACTAGTAACCAAGTCGTTACTTACTTACAAAAGTAATTTCGTTACCACCATTGTTACCAAAAGAAAGTAACTAGTTAAAAGGAACTAGTTACTTCTCATCACTGCTTTCTCGTTTCCACTCCAGCTTTTTTCATTCTTTCCGTCACATGTTTTTCAGTATTCTATGCTCCTTTTGAATTCCTCTTACATGACCGAAATGAATACCGCAAAGAGCAATTGGCTCAGTGGGGCACCATTGTCTCAGTCTTAATTCCGTCCAAAGCTCCTTTAACATTCCTTTCCCCATTCTTACTCTATCCTTAGCTTCCTCATATATTCCTCTTACTCTTTCAATTAAACCTCTCCTTATTTCTTTTTGTCTCCATTACCTCCCAATTCTACATGTAATTATTGTAAATTGAAAGTGTAGGATTTTAAAATAGGGTGTTATAAAAACTGGTAACTTGGGATATAATATGAAATTAGAGAGAATCATATAGTCAGAGAATATTAAAAGCTGATAGAGAGTAAAAAGTATCAAGAAATAACTGAATAAGATAGATGAACTTGTCAGATCGTGTGCGACATCCGTTTAAAAGTTACAATATAAACCTTCTGCCTCTCATTCCGTGACTTCCCATTCCGTGATAAAATAAATGTATTGTCGACCTCAATCTGACGCAATTGACTTGAAAAGAGGCGCCTGGCATGAAGAGGTATCAGCTACATTGAAACGTTGTGTCGATAATATAGTTGACAAGAGAGTGAGCATTAACTTGTCTCATTAAGTCAATTGGGAAACCAGTAGCTATTCTATTTCATCATACATTTAGTCAGTGTAATTTTGCGTGAAAGTCAAGAACCAGTTAAATGAGAGTAATAAGATAACAATCCAAACTTCAGGAAATTTAATTTTCAATATCGTTACATGATTATTTAGGACCATTCAAGAATTAAAATCAATCTAAATATTGGAGTAAATAACTATGAGTTTGAACTTATTTCCGAGTGAATCCTAATATCTTCCAAAAATTATTGAGTCAAAGCTCGCGTAGATTAGAATCATGAATTAATAATATTTTCACAGTAGAGAATTGCGGAGAGTACCATATTACCCTGTAAAAGTTGCTGCGAAGAATGAGTAAAGGTCCGCTGAAGCCTTGGTGGCATAAATGACTAACGCTCCACTCATGTATAGTGGCGTTCCCGGTTAAAATCGAGACTGAGGCAGATTTCGTATTTCTTCAAAAAATAATTCGTCCGAATGAATCGTAGAATTTCGATTTTCGAAATTTGTAATTAAAATTATAGTAATGAATGAATCGTGTTTCATCAGATAATACACACAGAAGAGAGCTAGGCTTATTTTAAGTCAAATATTTGGCTTCTTTTGAGTCGCAGCAAAATCTAGCCAAAAAGTTTTTAAAGTGAGACTTTACAAAAATGTCTCAAATTAAGTATGATTATTGTGCTCAATTGTGACTGATTTCTTCTTTAATTTGAGACCTACGATCGAAACAATAGACAAACTGTCGATGTCAGTTGTGAGGTAATGTTATGACATAAATACTTGTGCATCATTACTTTGAGATAAAAACGAGGATAAAAGATTCAAAATTAAAATCGTATCACCTGCAAGTGAGAAGTAAAATTTATTCTCGCTAAATTTGAAGCTTTACTTGAAACTTTACTTGAAATTGCAAAATATGATTATGAACTGTCACATCAAAAACAGGTGACAATTCACATTGCAGTCTGAATTAAAAAATTTTCAGAAAACTTGGGAATGAATATGAAACCTTGAAAATATTAGACGCAACAAGAATAAGCCCATCCATTTTTTGTGCAGAACTAAAAAAAAAGTAGGCGACGTGCGCCTACATAAAAGAGTTTCGCAAACTACTTAATATAGTATTCAAAGTTTTAATTCCACTCCTCTATTCCCCTCCTAACCGACAACTCATCCCCCCCCTTACACCACTTCCCTCCGCTCATTTTCCTTCCCACCCTCATACGCCTCACTTACCTTCTCTCACAATTACTCGCTTTCCCTCCCTTCGCTATCCTCACTTTCCATCAACTCCCACTCCCCCTCACTTACTCTCTCTCAATTAACATCTACACCCCTCCCTTTTCTGCCCCTTCCGGGAAAAAGTACGACGGACGGACATGAAACCGACCAAAACTATAAGGGTTTCCGCCCAGGGCTACAAAACCAAAATATGATAAGAGTTTGAATAATAGTAATAATCATTAGGGTGCGTCGAAAAAAAATTGACAACACGACCCGGAACCCTAAAAACGCGACCAGATGAAAAAATCAAAAAGCGGAACTGGCTTGAAAGTTCCATTAAAAAATTTCCTAAAATTTGTGGTAACTTACCATAAATTACTGGAAATTTCCTGGAATTTTTGAAAATTTTCCGATTTGAGTTTCGGCACGGTTCGGGTTTTTGATCATGTTGCGAACTCGAAACCCGACCCAATCTGGCTCGGCCCGGTGCCAATACTTCCCGACCTGCCTTTAGTAATTTTGCACATCACTAACAATACACTTAATTTTCAAGAATCTTGAAATATTTCAATATCTTCAGTTTTTCTACGACAATATTATTTTAGTTCTTTGAGGTTGATAGATGAGATTTTGATCTATAAGATCTAAAAATATTGAAATGTTACAGCATTTTTGAAACTTGGTCATAGTATGTAGATTACGTAAAAAGAAATTAATATTAGCGACATTTTCAAAACTCTAAAAATTGCGAATTTTTCAAACAAATTTTTGCCCTGCGAAAATTTAGGATGTCGATCTATTTATTCCAAATTTTATACTAGTTTACGGGACCGAAAATTCAACTTTTCAGTGCTAGGCTGTTATTGATTTTCAGTTTAATTTTGGTTCAACCTACCTTAATAATAATAGTCAATCTTCTTATTGTTATTGTTAGAATTGAGACCTTGGGCAATACGTCTGACTCATTGATGCAGTTACTGCCCGTGAGTGCCAGGCGCGTTCCTGACAAGGAATGTGAATAGCTGTCTCATCATCCTTTCCGCACAGGCGACAGAGGGAGCTATCTGCGAGCCCTATCTTATGTCTGTGATAATTGAGATTTCCATGCCCTATTGACATTTCGGTGAGGCCCTTGACTTCATTCCTACCGAGCTGGCGTAATTCCGCACCTCGTTTGAAGTTCAATTTTAAACTCATGAGTGTTTTGGCCTGTCTGAAGCAAGCGGCCTTATTCCACTTCTTCTGATGTTCCTCGGTCAGCCAACTGTTAATTTCTTCAGTGACCAAACTACTGGAAATGTCTGCGACTGGTTCGGGGCCAGTGAAGTTTTCTTTTACTGCTAGTTTTGCTAGCCTGTCCAAAATCTCATTACCTTTGATGTCACTGTGTCCAGGAATCCATAGTAGAGTCACTTGGTTGCCTCAAAGTCTCTAAGCACTCCCATACTAGTAGCGACGTAGTCGTTGTTCCATTCAGGGCCACTATAGCAGCTCTGCTGTCTGTGCAAATGCGGATATTTCTTCTATTGTCATTCTCCTGTGCCTTGTAGGCACACTGCAACATGGCTATGATCTCAGTTTGTAGGACTGTGGCATAGGACCCCATCGGGACTGTGAAGCTCATTCGACTTCACCTATGATAGACAGCGGCTCCAGCTTTCTCCTAGTTCTTGGAGACATCTATGAACCAGTTGTCCCCATCACAAGGCAAAAATGTCTCACCGTCAGCGCATTCCTCTCTCGTGAAGAGGCTGTCTTGATACTTCTTGTCAAGGGGGTAGCGAATAGGCGTTTTGTCCCTGATCGTTCTTAATTTTGGCCTACTTGCGATATCGGTTGGGATCCACAGTTCAACTGTCGAGATCCTTCGCTGTTTTTCATGTTCATTCTCCAGGCAACTGCGACGCCTCTCAGAATCAGTCTCCTGATTCTTTCCAGTCGAAGGTTCACAGTGTATAGTTCGACCGTGCTCCAACAGACCACCGCCGCATAAGCTAGCCTTGGTCGCAGGATCGTAGTATGGATCCACATCAGTTTCTCCGGTCTCAGGCTCCAGATTTTCCTATGGCTCTCCTGCAGAGCCAAGGGGTCGCAGTGAACTTTTTGCACTTATTTTCTTGGTGCTCAGTCCATGACAGCTTCTTATCCATGATGACTCCTAGGTATTTAGCCCGTTTTGTGATACTCAGTTGTTGTCCACCCAGTTTCCGTGTACTCTTGCCCCCCCCCTCCTTGTACCGTTTGTAAATACAACCACGTTCGTCTTACTCAGATTTGCCGATAATCCGGTCTTCTTGCACCAGGTTTCCACTGTTCTCAGTGCTTGCTGCATTATCTCCCGAAGAGCGCATTCAGATGCTGGCCGCGCACGATGACCTGTATGTCGTTCGCGTAGCCTATAGCGTGATAGCCTTGTCGCGTGAGTAGATGAAGCAGTTCATCAACTACCAAGCACCCCAGTAGGGGCGAAAAAACGCCTCCCTGCGGTTCCGGTCGAGTGACTAGCCCTGCAGGTGTAGTGACCTACTTAGCAAGACCTTCTCGCGATACGTTGTTAGTAGGGAAGATGTAAGGCTGATGGGACGGAAATCCTTGGGTGAAGTATAACCGATCCTGCCTGCTTTCAGAAGGAAAATCCCCCTCGTGCATCTCCACACCGTCAGGACATATCCCAGCGTCAGACTAGCCCTACCAAGTCTCACCAGCGGCCCTATCATCGACTCCTCATATTTCTGTAGGAAGACCGTGTATATGCCTTCCAGACCACCTGACCCTGGAAGGGGCAACAATCTCGTGGGCCAGCTACCGTTGTGGGCCCATTTGAGCTACATACGATCTTAGATGCCCTGGAGGTGTCCATAGGTGCCCATAGGTCCATAGTTCCTTCGTTTTTCCAATGCTGGCACGTTTGAACATCTCTGTGGGCAATTTCTTTCATAAGTAGATTTGATTGCCTCCATGAAAGTTTTGTCTGCCGTCTCCAGGGTGTCTACGTTCCTAATTGACTTGGGCACCTATGATAGTGCACTTCTTGAATCAGTGGAATACTGGTTCCAGTCCGTTTTTCATGGATTTTTGGCCCATGTACGGCCCGAGGATATGGTAGATTCCAGCTGGAACTATATCTGTGAGTGATGTAAAAGTGTGGGTTCGTCCGAAACTCTCCACTTCTTCACTTCATCCCTAAAACTACCGGTACAAAGGTTGATGTCAATGACCTTTCTCCTGACCGAGTTGTGAAACGTCAGCGTATTCCCCGTGTTGAGCATATCGGAATCAGTAGTTATTTAGTGTTCCAATAGGTCATTCCCTCTTGAGTTAGTGTCCGTGCTACCCCACAATGTATGATGGGAGCTAGCATCGCGCCTCAACAAAAGTGGGAGGCCCGTTACCTTGCAGTATTCTACCATTGTACATACCATACTTCCTCTGTTTGATTGGTTTCGCTGTCATACGGAAAGCATGGCGATCTTACGACTAGCTTCCCGATTCCTCTAAGATCTGTGCACATTACCATCACATCTCTAGAACACAGTTCTAGCAGCGGAACAACGTTGATTTCTTCCGCTGGAATGCAGGCCCTTGGATTGGCCGCCTTGGGGTCCTTGTAACAAAAACCAGCCCCCCTCCCCTAATCTTTTTATTAATTGTGTGAAAAGTCGCGGATTCATAGAAAGTCAACACAGTAGATCTGAAAATAAGTAAAATTCCTCCAAAGTAAATTGTTTTTATTAATCTCTTAGCTGCATGAATTTTTTGTAATGTTGTATAAAAGGACTGAAATAAATTACATTTAGAAGAAGTTATTTTTAAAAAATGCATGTTAAAATTACAAATTTACTTGAGAGTACCTAATAATTACTATTGTGCCTTTAGAATTTATTTTTGCATTTCGAAAAGTGCTGTAAGCCGGGCCTGAGCGGCGCATGTGGGAAAAAGCTGCGCAACCTTGATTCTGCATTTCCGAATGCTACATTCGCTTTTTCTAGGTAAAAATACGAGAGCTTGAAATTAACAATTTTAAAAATTCAATTGAAAAATGGAGAAACAGCATTATTGTGATTAAAATAATAAATTAATTGTGCGCCGCTTAGCCCCGGGCTTCGGTATTTTTTATAATTTATAACTTGCCTGCACTAAGTATATAATTTTTTCTGAAAAATATTCAAGAAACATATATTCAAAAGAAAGTTATCTTATGCAACTGTAATCACACAAGAAGTCTTACAACGAGAAAGGTATGTTCCCAAAAATTAGTGTGATAGCCTCATTAGAGACAATTAAATAACAAAGGAAAAACGAAGAAGAAAAAGAGTCAACTCTGTTCCGTATTTTCGGAAACATACTTTTCTTGTTTGAAAGCTTTCTGTACAATTTCAGTTGTATAAGATGACTTTGTTATGAGTTTGTGCACTTCAAAACTTTCTTCAAATTTACAAAACATAGACATAAAGCCATAGACTTTGCTTCCGCTCCGTTGAAGTTTGGTTCTTGGTCGACTTTACACAAATACACTATCCAATCCAATCATACACCGAGAAAGTTGGATATTCAGAGAAAGATATTAAAAATATGGATATTACTACATAATAACCAGATGCTATCATGTAGCATCCTTATTATGTTTAATATACGAGATATTACTAGCTAATAACAGATGATTCTAACTTTGATGAAAGGAGGTGCTTCGGGTTTCAATCGTGTGCAAAATTACGAATCTTGTCGACGTTTCGTGAACATTGCAGTTCACTTCTTCAGGGCTAACCTGAAACTGAAGCTTCAGGTTAT
>JAUMHM010000083.1:39698956-39709973 GCA_032362435.1 Melikaiella ostensackeni
ATGGAAGGGCCCTCATTAACGTATCGAAAAAGCGTCAGATTAGATTTTAAAGAAGGTGGGGCACATGTCCCGGAATTACTCTATTTAAGTAAAATAGATTTATTTTGGTAAATTGAGTTAATCATTATTACCTCAATTAAAAGAAATCTTTAGTATTCATAGGCAACCCTGCAGATTGGAACGAATCTTTGCGTAATATCTCTCTTTTAAAATTTCTTAAAGATCGAAATAAAATCTACTTTCTTATGAAAATTTTTTGTGTACAAAAAAGAACGCCCAAAAAGTTTATAAATCAAAAATAGACTTCCAGACAATCCACTTTTCCGACTCATTAGAGACAAATGTACAATAAATGTACAAACAAAAAAGAAAAAAGAGGGAGAAAAAGAAAAGAGTCAACCAAAACCAACCTCACACTATTTCTGTTTTTCCGTCTTTTCTATACTACTGGGGACCAATATGTTTCGAAGTCAATGTAGACTTCCTCATCAGGGGGTATTTATAGGAAAACAATAGGTACGAAAAGTGAAAACATTGTTTGATTAAAAATTCGTGTGAGCTGCAATTTTTTTGAGACCGGGAGAAAGCCGGAAAATGATAGTGAATTTATTTTCGGGTCGGGAATTTCTTAAACTCTTATAGTTTTAGTAGAAGAACTTATTCAATCAGGACTCCAAGTGGGAAGTCTTACAGCTTTAAACACTTCCAATTTTAAATTGTTGAATTTTAAAGAGTAATTATTGTAAAATTATTTAATTTGAAGCTTTATTTTTAAATTTTGAGTTTCGTCTTAATGTAAAGAGTATATTCCATGATAGTCTGCCCTGTACTTGCTCCTTGGAGAAAAGAGATCATTTTTGTTGCCTGCAAAACCAAAGTGACACAAGATGCGAAAAAAGTCTAAAGAACAAACTTCTTTGGCTAAAAAAGTTCTAGAAAAATGTCTGTTGGCACTTTTCTGTCTCGCTTTATTTTCGTGATTTTTGGGAAATTATGTATAAAATCCTTTGAAATTTATTTTTTCTCAACATTATAATTTTATGGTGTCATAAAAAAACAAAAATTACGTAATTTAAAAGTTTCAACAACTTTTACATCAAACTTTTTCCTTGGAAGTCGGTATTTTTGAAATAATCGATACTTTCAACTTTTTCTAAATAACTTCATTATTGTTCCACCAACACGTTGTTAAAACTGTATAATTTTGTCTTTTTTGGTTCTTTATGACACCATTTTGAACTTTCTAAAAATTTTCTAGTGGATTTCGAAGGAGAACCAGAAATTCTATCAGAATCAAAGAGAAAAAGATGAATACCTGTATTAACTTAAAACATACAACACTTTCAACACAAAATTTTGATCATTTTTTAATGAACCGCGTTTTCAATTTTTAAAATTCAATTAGTCATAACTTTGTCAACAAAACTTTCTCGTCAAATCGGTAAGATACGTGTCTTATTCCTTTTGAAAAACAACATATTTAAGTGGCAAATGATTCTGCGACTTGAGCATGGACTGCCTGCCCGATTTACAATGAATTCGGCCTGTAGTTTAATATTTTTAGTTTAAAGTATATACAAAATTGTTAGATATAAAATTTAAATTTCTCAAAGGTATATATTTCAGAAATGAAGGCCTTAATAGTTGAAGAATTTTTCATTCATAACATTCAAAATTTAATCATTGTAGCTCGAAACATGATAAATTACATCATTTAAAATCTATAGTGTTTGAAATTCAAAATTATTGTTGTTTAAGTCCTTCTATAGATTTGTCACATTTTTGCAAATTCAATCATTTGAAATTCAAGTAGTAAAATTGAACAGTTTCAAATTGAAAAGCTTAATAATTGAGTAATTTTACGCTTCAAGCCTTCAATATTTAAGAATAAATTGAATTTTCAAGATTTTAAAATTGAATCCTTCAAGATTCGGCAAATTTATTTCAAATTGAAAGCCTCAATAAGTGTTAAATAATTTTAAATTGAAACATTCAAAATTGCTTGATTTTGAACTGAAATCGTTCAGAGTTGCAGAATTATGAATTGAAGACTTTTAATACTTTAATAACTACTATTTCCAGGCGATGAAAATCGAAAAATTCAAGATTAAGATTTTTAATACTGAACAATTTAAAATAAAGAGCATTTGAAATTGAAGAAATGTGAATTTAAACGTTATTGTACAATTTTCATTTGAAATCCTTCATAGCTGAATAATTTCAAATTGAAGATGCTAAAAATTCCATAATTTTACTCTGATACTTTATAAATTGCACAATTTTAAACTATAGTAGCAAGTGAAATTGAATAATTTTGAATTGAATCCTTCAAAATGATATAGTACAATTTTATTTCAAAGTGCAAGGAACAATTTGAAATACAAACTGTTCACTTTAAACTATTTTTAGATTAAAAAATTAAAAATGTTTTGCATTAAAAATTGTCTCGTTAGAAATTTGAATTGTTCAAAATTGTACAATTTCCAACTGAAAGTCTTAATAGGTTAAATAATTGAATTGAACATGTTGAAAATTCATTAGTTTTAGATCAAAAATTTATAAATGAGTACAATTTCCAACTGAAAGTCTTTAAAGTTATTTATAAATGAGTCAAATTCAAAGTATTAACAGTTTAACAGTTTTTAGTGTTTCAATGTTCAATGTTCAATTTGAATTTTTTTTTGTTTGAAGACTTCGAAATCAAAGTTGTTCAATTCTGATGGCCTCTACTTTTGAATTATACTTACAATTTTAAATATCTTTTATTTCGAGAGTCCTTAATTTTTTCTTTTCAATTTTAAGCGCTTCCAAGTTCAAATGTAGAATTATTTCGCATTAGATTTGTAAATTTAGACATTTCATTTGAATAGGTACTTCAAATTATAAATTCGGTTTTTGAGAGCTTGAATTTCAAAACTTAAATGACTGGGAACAGTTTTTTAAAACCCGGAAAATGAGTTGTAATTATTTCTGAGTCCTGAATGGTCGCTAAGGTGGCCCTTACTTTTCAAAAACATATTTTTTTTTTGTTTTCGCCCTCTAGTTTTCTTCGAATGCCAAACAAAGTATTTCCAAATTTGAGAGATATCGGTTCAAGACCATGAAGTTTCCCATTGATTTAACATGGGAAAAAGGCAAGTTTAACTTTACAACCTTTTCTTCGATCACCTATTCGTCACCTATTTGCGAAAAAAAATACCTATTCCCCTTTTTTTAACTCCAATAGGTACTGTGATGACTGAATATATTTTGAATTTAAACTTTTCATTCTTTCGTTTTTATTTATCTGGTTTTACTTCTAATTTTGTTTTTTTCTCTTATAAGAAATAATTATTGAGTTACTTTTTAAGATTGAATTGATAAAAGGAGGTCTGCTAATAGTGAACAAGTTCTTCATCTGGCAGATTGTGAGTTGAACTATTTTTTATGTCAGTGAATCCAAAGGGCTCGGAATTACAGAAAAAAAAATTTAATAGAAGTTATCGAATACGAACCCATTGAGTATTTGTTCAGCTCGAAGATGGGTTTCATAGCGCTTTCAAGTTACTTCTAGTGAATACAGGTCACAGAGCATCAATGACCGCTTCGATGGATACTTGGGTAGAACAAGAAACTTTTGTTTGTGCAACTCTGGGCAGAGTGCGCTTTTGAATTTGTAACAAATATTAGAATCACAACTGTGAAAAGAGTTTTCATAATAGAAAAAAAGAGAAAATATATAAAATTTCTTGAATATCGAAATGAAATCTAATTTCTTATGAATTTTTTTTTCTATACTGAAAAGGAAACACCCAATAAGTTCACAAATCAAAAATAGACTTCGAAACTACCCGCTTTTACGGTTCATTAGAGACAAATGTACAACAAATGTACAAACAAAAAGAAAAAAGAGGGGAAAAAAAGGAAAGAGTCAACCAAAACCAACGGTGAAAATTTTTTAAGGTTCCATAAGAAACTTACTAAAATTTTATTGTTTTTTTTTGTATGAGGCCTCCCGCTGAATGACAAATGTGTAACGGTCTTTCAACTCGGGTATTACAACGGACAATGCTTCATTAATTAATCCAAAAAGCTCTTCGTAAGTGATATTCTTTTCTACAAAATTAAAATAAACTTCATATTATACACACGTAGAACATTTATTGTGACTATTTACGTTACGAAGCCAAATGAAGCTTGGAAAAAAATCATTATTATTTTATCTTGTGATAATAATAAATTATCTTTTCATAGTCCATTGCATAAGATCATTAAAATCAATGTTACTCGGGCGTTCAAAGTTTTGAAAGTTGAAAAGTGGATACAGTTTGAAATTATTAGTGTCAGCTATTATAAATTAATACCTTTAAAATTTGCGATGTAATTCTCCAAACCAAATTCAATTAAAATTCCAGCAAGTTTGTCAGTTATAACGTTCCCTGCTTCATCCATTCTAAAGAAGATGATTCCCGAGCGACAAAAAACAGAAAGTTATCTGAAAAAAATGGAATTATAATGAGAAAAAAACAAAGTGAAGATAAAAAAACCGTGACAAATGTCAAAATGTAAAGTGTTAATGTTTATTACGTAAAAATTTTTAGTTTTCAATATTATATTTAAGTAATTTTATGTCTAATTATGAAACAAGTAAAGTAGCTTTAATTTATTCAAACGGCGTAGCTCAAAATGTCAATTTGACGACTCACGCATGGATACGTAAAAATGAAAATAATCATTCAATATTTCGATTAACTGTAATGCTTCTCAAACCTGTCACGCAAAAAAATGTCAAGAATTTCAGGAACATTCAATTCAAAAACATTCGATTCTCTTATTTTCTCAAAAACTTGCAAATTTTTCATCGTTTTGAAATTTAATATGAAATTCATATAAAATTTCGAAACGGCTGATTTCGGTACTTGTAAAATCGTAATTGAAAATGTGAAGATACTAATTTACGTCAACTGAAGCGAACATGTGCCAAAAAATTTTTAGGTTACGATGATGCGTATTCCATTGATTCTATAACGATGACTCCTAAGTCGAGTCGACAAAACTGTCAGATAGTCAAAATATTCGAGTAAAAATGGTTAAAAGCGTCAATATGTAATATTTATTAGAAAAGTTATGAAATCATTTACCTGCAATTCCGGCAATTCCGATAATTTGGCGAGAGTGTAAACACATCAAGACACGTAAAAAAAAAATATCGATCGATCAATCAGTGGTACACTCGATTTTTCTCGCGGGTACAGAGAAATCGATCTCTGATTGGCTCTGCTCCTTGAATCTCACACGCCATTGATTATTTTTCTTTAAGGCGGGAAGATTTGATAGAGACTAGTGTGTTACTGTCGCGTCAGGAATTTCATGAATGAATGGCATTTCCGATTTTGATTAAATGCCACTTTTCTGAACATTTACAGTTATATCACAATTCTGATTGTATACCCACAATTCAGTAGTAAATATCTAAATAATTACATTCCAAACGCGCAAAAAAGTAAAAAGTGTACTATGGATATGTGAAAGGTAATGATGAAAAATGTATCTTATCCCAAATTTATCTTATCTCAATTTTTTATTTCTCGTAATTTTGAATGTAAAAAATTCACTTACGTTTTTTACAATAATTACTTTGACAGAATAATACTGCTGTTCGTACAAGATTCATTGGTCTCGTTGCAAATCCTATTGATCTGTATTTGTGATAACTGTGTGCAAACAGTTAAAACCAATTCCAACGGTTCACTATGGTTACAGTCACCAATGGTAGAAAATGGTTAAAATTTCTGTTGCCGTAACCTTAAGAATGAGTTCTTACGTTTCTTCTTGCTTAGTGCAACGATTTTTTAAAAATAACGAAAGTTTGGTCGCAGTAACCACAGTTAATTTCTGTCAGTGTATACTACGGGGGACCAACATGTTTCGAATCCAATTTAGAATTTCTATATACCTGGAAAAACTTGGAAATGTCAGGGATTTTTTTTTAAGTCAGGTAATTTTCTCGAGCGGACTAAAATTTAAAAAAAATTTAATATAAAATTAAATAGCAATGAGATTTTCGTTTGTAGAAGTAAATTTTATAGTACTGGGTTTATCCTGATTCAAATCCTTTGTATCATTTTTAACCAAACAGCTACATTTTTTACCAAAAAAGTAAAATTTCTATGAATACATTTTTAAAGCAAACAGGCGAATCTTCAACAAAAGAGTTGAATTTTCAACAAAATAGTTAAGTTTTAACCAAAGAGATGAATGTCCAACTTAAATGATAAATCTTTTACAAAAAAAAAAAGAATTTTTAACAAAGTAGTTCCAATTTAAACCAAGCAGTTAAATTTTAATCAAAAAGATCTTTTTTTTCAAAAAGACGAATTTTCAACAGAATATATAAATTTTGAACCAAATTGTTGGGATTTTCAACTAAAAAAAAATTTAACCAAAAATGGAAGAGTTAAATTTTTAGTTAAAAAAATTAATTTTCAACAAAATATTGGAATTCTCAAGAAAATAGTTAAATTTTCAACCAAAAAGATTAATTTTCAACTTAAGTGATGAATTTTCAACCAAAAAAATGAATTTTTAAGAAAAAATTCCACTTTCATCAAGTAGTTGAATTTTCAATCAAAAACGATGAATTCTCAACAAAAAATATAATAGTTGATATTTCAACCAAGAAAGATTCAAATTTTAAATAAAAACAGTTCAATTTTACCAAAAAGGACGAATTTCCAACAAAATATTTAATTTTCAATCAACTTGCTGATTCTTCAAGCCGAGGAGACGAATTTTCTTCAAAACAGTTGAATTTTTAACTCGAAAATATGAATTGTAATAGACAAGATAATTTTCTACCAAAACATTAATTTTTCTATCAAAAAGTGCATTTTTAACCCAGAAGATGAAATTTCTACCAAAAGAGATAAATCTTTAAACCAAAAAGACGAATTTTCTACAAAATAGACGAGTTTTCCACAAAGCAGTTGAATTTCGAACCCTCAAATATGAATCATCAACCAAAAATTTAATTTTCAATCACGTAGTTTAATCTTGCAATCAAGGAAGGTGAATTCTCAACGAAAAATGTAATAGTTGATATTTCAACCAATAAACATTTAATTCTCAAATCAAAAACAGTTTAATTCAACAAAAATAGTCGACCAAATAGTAGAATTTTGAACAAAATAGTTAAGTCTTCAACCAAAGTAGAATTATTTTCAACCGAACAGTTGCATTTTTAATCAAAAAAGATGAAATTTCTATTTTTCTACCAAAAGAAATGAATTTTGAAACTATAACGACGAATTTTTAGCAAAAGAGTTGAATTTTTAATCCAAAAATATAAATTTACATCAAATTATGTAACGCTTTGAATTTGAAAGGGTGTAGGGTCGATTGCTTTAAAGAATGCATCAGTACTTAATAGTTGAATGGCTACTTATTAAAAAAAATTATGCCTGAAAAAATCTAGAAATACCTGGAATTATCAGGGAATTTTTTTGCAGACTTTGAGTGGACACCCTGTTCGAAACATGTTGGTTCCCAGTAGTATAAAAAAGACGGAAAAAAGAAAGAGTGTGAGTTTGCTTTTGGTTGACTCTTACCTTTTTCAGTACACAAAAAATTTTCATAAGAAAGTAGATTTCATTTCGATCTTTAAGAAGAACTTTTTTCTTTTTAACATTTTTATTGAGTTGGACGGGATGTAATTTTCTTTATTTTTTTTAATTAGAAGAGACCATTTTTTATTTAACATTTTTTTTTGAGTTTAAGGAAAGAACTTTTTCTTTTTTTCATGAAGATCGAAATGAAATCTACTATTTCATGAATATTTTTTGCGTTCTAAAAAACAACACCCAAAAATTTGAAAGCATTCCAAATTTCAAATCTATAACTAATTTAAATGAAGCAAAGAAGAAAAGAAATTTGGAAAACCTTGATTTTCAAAGATCCGAAATTTTAAAGAATTCAACATTTGAATAAAGTTCCTAATATGAATTTCGGAAGAACCTAAACTTATCCAATGTCAGTTCTATTATCTATTCGATTCCAGATCTAAAAACTTCTAAATTTTGATTTAACAAAATATGAAAAAATTGAAAACATTAAATCTGGAAGCCCTTTTAAAATTTATAAACTCCAGATTTAAAGCACTTGAAGTTTTTAAATATTTAATTTAGAATTTCTTCAACTTTTAAGTCTTTGAAACAACAAATTTAAAAAACAGAAATTTGTAAGAATTCAAAATTAAAGAACAAAGTATTTATAAGGATCCCTTTGAAAGGACTAAATTTAAATGAATGGGAAACTTATGAGGCTGTTTGAAGGTTACAAATTTGTAAAAAATCTTTAGATTTGACAACATTTTTTTTTCAAGCCAAGGTTGGAAAGTGTTAGTAGAGGCCCTAATTTTGAGGGGATGAAAAGTATTACATTTCCAACAAACTGAAATTTCTGAATCCTTAAAGTTTATTTAAAATTTGCAAATTCGACAATTTCGAAACTTCATGGTCTTCAAAATTCAAACGATTCTAATTTTGAAGCCTCTACTGTACAAAATGAAAAAATCCTCGAACTTGAAAGGGCTCTAAATTAAAAATCGTAAAGTCTGAAAGAATTCGAAAATTTTCAAACCGCAAAATAAAAACAAGTCAAAGTCTCAATGCCTCAAAGTTGTAAAGATTTATTCTCTTTCGGTTGCTCTCAAAATTTTCAAGCATTACAATTAGAATATTCTATTTTAAAAATGCCTGAATTTTGAAATCTTAAAATTTTAAATCACTTTATCCTTTGAATATTCAAATTTAGCAGCATTCAAATTTAAAAAACTCCAATTTTTTAACAATTCGAAATTCAAATGCTTCAAATCTGAAAGTTTTAAACTTTAAAGAATTGAATTTGACGGAAATGTAAATTGAAAAGTCCCCTTGGAAAAGTTCAAAAATTTTACTTCGCCACATCAAAGCCACATCAAGAACTCGAAACTTACAATCTTAACATTTAGAAGCTCTCGACATTAACAAACTCAAAATTTATAAGTTTTATTAGTTTGATCCTATTGTCATTTCCCCTCCAAAATTGAAAACCCCTAATTTGGAAGGATCTGAAGTTTAAAATCGACTATGAATGATCTCATAATCTGAAACTGTTATCATAGATTACAAATATTTCAGAAAAATAGACTATATAGACTACCCCAGGTCAAAGATACTTAGGCCTCTTCCTGTACCGTCAATGGTCGAATTTATTTATGATTATTGACCTGGTCTCAGATGCACATGAGCCACAACCTTGGGGCAAAGGTTCTCCAAGATAAAATCCATAAAGATAAATTTCTGTTTCTGCCTAAAGTGCCTAAAGTGCCCACGCTTACGGCTTCTCCTTAAAAATTAACAGGGTTGAATTTGAAATTTATTGAATAGTCCAGAAAATTAAAATGAATTGCAAATAACCTTTTTTCTGCGGGGAAAAAATAAAAGGTGGCACCAATCGAGTTCTGCTTGAGGGGTGCATGTAATTTATCGTTTTTATGTTGTTTTATTTTTTTTTATTTTTATCACATTCCGTAAGATTCAGAATTAACTTAGAACGTTCAAATTCATATTTAAATGTTCAGTCAACATCGTCAGATTCAAATTCTCTTTAAATTTATAGCATTTTTTATTTCTTCCAAAACCGGGACTTAAATTTTAAGTTTGTTTTTTTTAAATTTTGAATGCATTTATTTCTTGAACTTTTACATTCTTAACGCCTTCATAATTAGAATTTTTCTAAATTAAGAACACGGCCGTATTTATATTATTTAAATTTTAAGTCTTGCGAATTTTAAGCTTGTTAATTTTACTCTTTTTTTTTAAATTTCGTGTTTAAACTGAAAATGTCAAATTGAAACTTCGAAGATTAAAAATTTTAATTTCCAGCTCTTTTATATTTGAATGCATTGAAGTGACATATTTTTCTCTTTTAAAGGCTTTTTGTGCAATTTCAGTTGCATAAGATTACTTTATTTGAGTTTATATTTTTTAATTTTTTTTTTTAATTTACGAAACAGAGACATAAAGCGATAGACTTTGCTTCCGTACCGTTGAGGTTCAGTCCTTAATCGACTCATCAAATAAGCGTTTCAGTTTTAGATGTTTTATTTTATATTTTATGTCATACCAAATCTTGAAATTTTAAAATTCGAATTTAAATTTTGGGTTCTAATTTCGATGACGCACTTTAAATATCGAATGCTTCCAAATTTGGGATTTTGAAATTTCCAGTTATTTCAAAGAAGAATATATCTTTTTTCTTTTAATTAGGGAAATTTATATGTTTCAAATTTTAAGGTCAAGGTTTCTAAATTTTCTGGTGCTTACAAATACAAAATATTTGATTTGTAGAATTGAGGACTTTTTTAATTGTCGAAATTTGGAATTCATGTAAAATCGGACCTTTTCTATTTAGAATTGAACTTGCAGGGTTACTTCAAACTTTACAGCCTGAAAATTAACAATAATAATCTTCAAATTCATACATTCAGTTTGTCAAAAATGAAGCTCCTATATTTCCGCTCGTTTTTCGCGTGTTTTTGTTTCGCGATTTTTTCTGCCATGTCAATATGACAGTCTATTGAATAAGTTTCAATATTACATCTTCAAAATTGAATAATTTTCAATTTCAAATCTTCAAATTTGAACTATTCTAAAAAAAGCATTCAAAATTACATAATTTCAAACTGCAAACATTCAAAATTAATGAATCTTGAATTGTAAATCTTAAAAATCGAAGAACTTTCAATTGCAAATCTATAAAATTAAATAATTTTCAATTTTAAATCTTCAAAATTAAACTATTCTTTAAAAAGCATTTAAGATTACATTACTTTAAACTGTAAACATTCCAAATTATTGAATTTGCAAATCATAAAAATTAAAGAATTTAAAAATGCAAATCTATAAAATTGAATAAATTTCACGGATAAACTTCCGATTAGGGTGTACCTCCAAAACCCATCAAACTACGTATACCTACGTATTTTGACGCGCTGATT
>JAUMHM010000083.1:39749831-39760970 GCA_032362435.1 Melikaiella ostensackeni
TTTTGTTTGAAACATTTTTTTCAATTTTGCATATTGCCTGAGATAAACGCCAAAAACCATGATTTTTATGGTTTTTTTATGGTTTCACCATGAAAATCGCCTAGTCGCCAATTTTCACAATCATATTCGTAATCAGCGCATTAAAATACATAGGTATACGCAGTGTGAATGATTTTTGAGGTAAACCTTAAACGGAAGTTCACCCCAAAATTGAAAATAAAAAGTTCCCCCTTTCATATGAATGTTGAAAATACCAAATCAGCCCCCCATCCACTCAATAAAAATGTTAAGAAGAGAAAAATAGCACCTTCCAATTCAGAAAAACAAGTATTAACCAAAATTTCGCCCCTTGAACTCAATAAAAATGTTAATTAGAAAAAAATGGCATCTTCCGATTAAGAAAAAAATAACAACAATTTTATCCTTTCCAACTCAATAAAAATGTTGAAAATGAAAAATTACGCTCTTTGAATTCATAAAAAAGATTGAAAATAAAAAAGTCCACACCCCCCTTCAAATCAATAACAATGTTTAAAAAAATGGCTCCTTCCAATTCAGAAAAAAATAAAGAACCCAATTTTCGTCCCTTGCAACTCTTTAAAAATCTTAAAAATAAAAAAATGCCCCTCTTCCAATTCAGACAAAATGGAAGAGAAAAAATTTTCCCTCAAGCTCAATGAGAATGTTTGATAGAAAAAATTGTCCTCTTCCATTTTAGAAAAAAATAACAGAAATTTCGTCCCTTCCAACTTTATAAAAATCTTAAAAATGAATGTCTCTCTCTCTCTCTTAAAAATGTCTCTCTTCCAATTAGAAAAAAAAAATTTCTTCCTTCCAGCCCGATAAAAATCTTAAAACTCAAGAATTATCCTTCTTCCCATTCGTGAAATATGGAAAAGCAAAATTTCCTCCTTTCCAGACCCATAAAAATCTGAAAACTAAAGAATTATCCTTCTTCCAATTCATAAAATATTGAAAACCAAAATTTCCTCCTTTCAAACTCGATAAAATTCTTAAAAATGTAAAATGTCCCTTTGCGAATTTCGAACAATTAATGTTCAAAATGTTTTCAAGTTTTCAATAAAAAATTACTTAAACACTTTTTCAAATTATTTGATTTCTATTTAAAATTTCTTGAACTATAAAAGGCTTTTTTTTGAATTATACACTTTTAAATTCCTTTAATTCAAGCTTAATAATTCTCAGCTTCAATTTGAAATTGTAAATAAATTTCAATTATTTGCAATTGTAAAAATTGAGGCGCATGAATATTACCCAAATTCTATTTTCCCTAATATTTATTTTACCTAAAATCATTTTACCGATTAGCAATTTGCTATAATTTTCATTTATCCTAATGGCCAATTTACCTAATTTTTATTTCTCTGAATTGATTTTTGTGCTAAATTTTATTTTTCCGTATCACCACTTGTCATAATTTTTATATTTCTGAATTATCATTTAACATAATTTTTATTTTACCGAATTATAATTGGACATAATTTTAATAATAGAGAGTTACTATTTAACATAATTTTTATCTTTCCGAACTAACATTTGTCATAGTTTTTATTTTTCCGCATTATCATTTGTCATATTTTTTGTATTTCCGAATTACCATTTAACATAATTTTTATTTTACCGAATTATAATTGGACATAATTTTAATAATAGAGAGTTACTATTCAACATAATTTCTATTTTTCCGAAACACCGCGCCATCTGTCATAATCCCCATGTCATCGAAACTGCATGTAACATAAATTTCACTAGTCCTAAAATGGCGCCCGGCATTCTGATTGGCTGAATAATGCCGCGAAAATCGAATCAGCCAATAAGAATGCCGGACGTCATTTTAGGAAGAATGAAATTTATGTTACATGCAGTTTCAATGACATGCGAATAGTATGACAAATGGCGTGTCGTTTAAATGAATTTTGGGTCACGTGCTTATTCGGAAGAATAAAAATTATGTCAAATGGTAATTCGGAAATATAAAAATATAAATAATACGTATGGCAAACGGTAGTTTGGAAAAATTAAAATTATGTTAAATAGTAATTCGGTATTATAAAAATTATGTCAAATCGTGTCAAATTATAATTCGGTAAAATAAAAATGAGGTAAATTGGCCATTAGGATAAATGAAAATTATAGCAAACTGCTAATCGTTTAAGTGATTTTAGGTAAAATAAGTATTAGGTAAAATAGAATTTGGGGAATGTTCATGTTCCTCGTAACAATTTTCAACAAAAAAAAAAACAATTTCTATAGAAAAATTGAACAATTATGGGCTCACATGAGTTAAAATAGTTGCGTGACTTTGAGTGAGTCATGGTTCGTGAACTCGTGGCACATTATGGGGTCCTGAGGACCCCTGGATGAACTGACGTCTCATTCTCGAACATTTACCTTCCTCTTTTACTCCTTCCACCGTGAGAAGTCCCATCCCCGGGTTCTACCCCCGAGACGAGTTCAAGAAACTTCTCGTAATAATTTTAATTTCGACTCAAAAAAAATTGAAACTAACATTTCTTCCCTTTAACTCGATGAAAATCTTAAATGGAAAAACAGAAAAAAAGGAAAACCAAAATTTCCTCCCTTCCAACTCAATGAAAATGTTAAAAAAAATACCCCCTTCCAATTCTGAAAAGATTCAAAATACCAAATTTCTACCCTACAACTCAGTAAAAACGTTAAAAAGAAAAAATGACCTCTTTCAATTCAGAAAAAAAATTATTCAAATTTCGTCCCTTCCAACTCTATAAAAATCTTAAAAATAAAAAAATTTCCCTCTTCCAATTCAGACAAAATGGAAAAGTAAAAAATCTTCCCTTAAATTCAATTAAAATGTTGAATAGAAAAAAATGGCCTCTTCCAATTCAGAAAAAAAGAAATATTTCGTCCCTTCCAACTCAATAAAAATCTTAAAAATACAAAAGTTTTCCTCTTTCAATTCAGAGAAAATTAAAAACTGTTTTGCCCTCCCTTTCAACTCAATCAAAATATTAAAAATAAAAAATTATCTTTCAATTCATAAAATATTCAAAACAAAAATATCGCCCTTTTAAACTCGATGAAGATCTTAAAAACGAAAAAATGTTACTCTTCCAATTCAGAAAAAAATTAAAAGCAGAATTTCCTTCCTTCTAACTCGATAAAAATCTTGAAAACAAAAAAAAGTAGCTCTTCCAATTCAGAAAAAAATTGAAAACCAAAAGTTCCTCCCTTCCAACTTAATGAAAATATTAAAAATAAAAATATACCCTCCACCAATTCAGAAAAAAGATTGAAAATAATGAAGTTCTGCCTTTCAACCTCAATAAAAACGTTTAAAAGAATGGCTTCTTTCAATTAAGAAAAACAATTACCCAAATTTCGTCCGTTCCTACTCTATAAAAATCTTAAAAATGAAAAAAATTTCCCTCTTCCAATTCAGACAATAAAATAACAAAAATGTCATCCCTTCAAACCCAATAAAAATGTTGAAAAGAAAAAATATCCCCCTTCCAATTTAGGAAAGAAAGGAAATGACAGAAATTTCGTCCGAAAAACATTTTTCAGAGACCTCTATTGTTTGGGAGAAACAGTTTTTAGCTCCTGTTGGAAGCGTTATGCCGGTAAGTAGTTCAATTTTTAAGGTGAAATTTTTTAAACACAATAACACAACCTCTACTCTCGTTTCATAGGTTGATTTTAATTTTTTTAGATTTTTGGTCAATACAGGCAAGGAAGGAACACTAAAGTAAAAATTTATTTATTCTTGAATACCCATATAAGTATAGTTTACAATTGCAAGACAATAAAAACAACATTTTATAAAAGATAATATAGGGTACATTTTCACAGAGCAAAATTACGGAGTTGAAAAAATTATTTTTAAACAATAACAACCCCCAACAGCTTCGTTTTTTGCCCGCAAGTTTTGATTTTTTCAAAATTAATTTTTCCAGGAAAAAATCGAGAAAAAAATGTAATAACTACTTCTGTCCAAATTAAATCAATTACTTTCTGGCTTTTTTTGAAAAAATTAATTTGGAACATCAAAAAATTTTGAGGCAAGAAACTAAGTCGATAGGAGTTATAATGATTTAGAAATCAATTTCGAAATTTTGCTCCGTGAAAAGGTAATTATATTCAGTATCAAATAATAAATATATTTCCTGACAAACTCACTAAGGTTACTAGGATAGTGCTGGACAGGAGAACTAAAGAATTTGGATTGTAAATTAGTCTTGAGAAACTTCCAAAAACCGTTAAATTTAGTGCGCTTTGCAGTTATTGCAATTCAAATGTATCGAGTGACGATCGCAGCACCACTGCTTGTTATTCCCGCCGCAGGCACTAAATTTTACAATGTCGTGACATGTCGCTGATGCCCAGAGAGTCGCGATGTAAACAACTTCTGATACGCCACTGACTGTCCGAGCGAAGACCTCAAGCGTGAAGAACCGCGAAGGCGGTACAAGAACGGGCGGCAGAGTTCGACGATGAGTGTATTTTAAGAATTCAATAATAGCTTGATTTTTTTTTTGATATTACAAATGTTATGGCCTAAAGTGTATGTCATCTGTGAAGAGAATAGATGGCAGACGCATACGTTACTCAGTGGTTGAACAATCGACCAGCAATCGTGTGGTCCTGAGTTCGCCCCCCAGTGTAGTTGGAAGCGTAAATTTTTTCACAGATTTTAACATGAAAAACTTTCTAAGTCAAAAATCGTGCAAATAATTTATTGCATTTAAATTCAATTTTTGAAATTGGAAGCGTCAAAGTTGAAAGTCTAACACATCAGACATATTTCAGGGATCACAGTGGTTCAGTAGTTCATATGGTTATCTCGTGAATATTGCACGAAAATGCCCTCTAACAACAGTAGTGTCTTTTCTTTAGCAATTTTTCAAGTCAATTTTGTACTTTGAAATTTTTTAGCTAGCTTTGAAAAATCTGTTGTACACTTCAACAGTTTCTACAGATAAAAATACGCCAGAAAGAAATTTGAAAAGATCAAAGTATGAAAAATAAACAACTGAATTTAAAAATGCTCATGTTTTAATTTGTTTAAATGTATTTTTCTTAGTATGTAAGCTAGAAAAAATTATTGGAAAAACACAAAAGAGACTATTTGAAAAACCTGCTTTTTCTGTTTTTGTTTCCTTGGACTTTGAAAATTTTTTCTGGTGTATTTTTATCATTTGAAAGCTAACAATATTCCAACTATTTTTGGTTGAAAATTAATCTGTTTTGGTTAAGGATTCAACTGTTATGTTGAAAATTCGTCTTTTTTTATCGAATTCAATTATTTTTTATTTAAAACTAAAATCTTGTTTGGATGAAAAATGAACTATTACATTTTTCATTCAGAATTTATCTTTTTTGATTGAAAATTCAACTGCTGTTTTCCACTATTTTGTTGAAAATTGAAATCTTTTTTGGTCTTTGTGGCTTGAAAATTAATCGCTTTTGGTTGAGGATTCAACTATTTTGTAGGAAATTCAACTACTTGGTTGAAAGTTTAACTACTCTGTGAAAAATTAATTTTTTTGGTTGAAGATTTATCTCTTTGGTTGAAAATTCATGTATTTTGTTGAAAGTTTTTTTTCTAGAAAACTAATATTTATGGTTGAAAATTCAACTATTTCGTTAAAAATGCAATATTTTTACTTGAAATTTTAGAAATTTAAAGCGTTTCTAATTGAATTCAATATAGTACCCACATTAATTTTATTTCAAAGAATTTATTCCCCTATTTTCGTGAAATATCTCCTGTTTTTAGAACATTTTGACCTGTGAAGCCTGTTATTGATACAGTTAAAAAAATTATTTTTTTTTATTCTTCTTGTCCGAAATTTGAAACATTTTAGGCCTTATTTTAAACAAAATTAGCAGATAAATTATTTAGGAAGTATTTGAGATTGGTATCATGAAAAAGAATCTCTTTCAAAGCATCTTGTTCTTTAATGTCTTGAATTTTTATTTATGATTCTTGAAAAATGAATCGAAACTTTGTAAAAAAGGGAAAAATTCGGTAAAAATTCTCGATTTTAGGTGTTTAGGGGATTTATCAAATTTAAGGAGAAAAATTGGGGAAAGGAGGAGAAAGGGATTAGGTAAAGAAGGGGACGGATTTTGATCCCTGATATTTTCAAGTTTAAAATGTTCAAGTGTTATTTTCTTTGTTTTTTAATGTGAAAGCCTTAAACGTTTTTTTCGCTCCCAATTTTAATCAATTTTAATCCTAAGGCTCGTAATTTGAAAGAGGAAAAATTCCCTTTTCATATGTGATGTGATTTAAAAATTTTAATCCTGCTTCCTGAGTTTTTTTATTTAGTAGATAAATCGGTTAATGTTGTCAATAAGGCTGTTAATCTCAGTGGTTGTAAAAGCACAGACTGTACACATATGATACCACTTCCGGTTTTGCAGGATCCGGCAGCTCGACCTCGTGCAGATATTCCAAAGGTCAATGGTCAGAATGTGATGCCAAGACTAACACACGGACACGAACCCTCAATCTGAAGAAGGGAGACAAAACCTGTGAACAAACTAAAACCATTCAGAAGAAGTGCAAAAAAGGTAGAGATTTTTTTTATTAAATCATATTGAACATTTGAATTAAATAAGTCATCCGAGGGGTTGACAACTCGATCGATCAGGTGTATACCTACTTTTGACTTCAAGATACTTCATGATATTTTAATGACTTCAGAAGATTTTACTGACTTCAGGAGATTTTAAGTGACTCCAGATATTTCAAGAGACTTCAGTAATTTTTGGAAATTTTAAATGACTTCAGGAAGTTTCACTAAATTTACGAGACTTCATTAATTTTACGAAGTACCTATTTGTCTTTCTGCTAGCTAGGGTGGGTCGAAAAAATTGAAAATCAAAAACAGCCTAGCACTAGAAAGTTTCATTTTGGGTCCCTTATAAGCTGTGTTGAATTTGAAATAGATCAATCAATATCCTGAGGTTTCGCGTGGCAGAAATACGTTTAAAAAATTCGTAATTCTCAGAGTTTTCTAAAAATCGCTGATATTGATTTTTTTCTTACTACATAATATGCCCAAATTTAAAAAATCTTAAAGCATTGCAAACTATCTCAAAATTTTTTTGAGCCTGTAGAATCTTTACCTAAAAGAAAATTTGAGAAGACTTAAGCAGTTAATTCAGGATCTGACCATTTTAATGGCTCAAATCTTATATTGTTTTTTAGGTAAATTTTGAGTGTGATAACGTTTCTCCATGCTCAGAGAAATTTAGGATAGTTTGCGAAGCTTTTTAAAATTATTTTAGTTATTTGAGCTTTATAAAAATGTGATTTTGTCCTAAAAAATAAAAATATTGAAATCTTGCAAGATTTTTTAAAGGTGGGCATATTGTGTAGATTACTAAAAAAAATATTAGTGATTTTTGCAAAATTCTGAGATTTAGGAATTTTGAAATCTTCATTTAGTTCAGGATTTGGCCATTTTGATTGTTAAAATCTTCTTAGTTACATTCAGGTAAATTTTGAGTGCGTAATTTTCTCCTAGAAAAACTGAAAATATTGAAAACCTACAAGACTTTTGGAAACTGGGCATACAGGTATTATGTTATTGATCGATCTATTTCAAATTTTACGAAGGTCATAAGGGACCCAAAATGAGACTTTTCAATGCTAGACTGTTTTTGATATATAATTTTCTTTTTTTCGACACACCACCCACTGCTCATTCCTTATCAACTGACTTCAGGAGATTTCAAGGGAATTCAAGTGATTTTAAGAGAATTATTGTGAATTAAAGTGAATTCAAGTTTCTTTAAGTGACTCAAAGTGACTTCATGTGAATTCAAATGACTTCAGATATTTCAGGATATTTCAAGAGATTTCAAAAGAATTCAAGTGATTTCAGGAGGATGTGACTTCAAATGAATTTAAGTGACTTCAAGTAAATTCAAGTGATCTGAGATTAAATTCAAGTGACCTGAGATATTTCAGGAGATTTAAGATATTTCAGGAGACTTCAGGAGATTTCATTAGAAATGTACACCTGACTTCACGAGTTGTCAACCCCTCGAGGTCATCTTTTATTTGAGCACCTCATTATTTTAAAGATAAAATGCACCCTTCCTGAATTCAACGAAATTGAAATTAAAATAGTTACTTCAAAATAAAAAAAAATTTTGTACACTAGGGTGGTCCAAAATCATACTTGTTTAGTTGTTTTTACCAGCTAATCTAAATCTGTAAGTATACAGAGAGCTTTTTCCGGAAAATGTTTTTGTTCATCTTTTTTTTTTTGGAGATGGATCATTTTTTGCGCCTGAAAGCGGCAACGAGATGCAAGCCATTCCGGGGTCATGGCAGCGCTGCAATTAATAAAAATTGGCTTGCTTCTCGTCACCGCTTTCAGGTGCAAAAAAAAATGCTTTATCTTCAATTTAAAAAAAAAAACATTTTCCGGAAAAAGCTCTCTGTATATTAACAGATTATTATCTTTAGATTAGCAAAATATTACGTCAAAAAATTCACCCGTGTAGACGTAATGTGGTGCAAATAAACAATCGAGTCATTTCAAGCACCTTCAGACGTGCCGCAAAGGCCCGGAAAATCTCATGAGATTAAGATAGGAAAATTTTCGTTTTCGGAAAAACGAGATTCACGTTTTTGGCTGTAAACCTAGCTTGCGGGAGATTATTGAAATTTGTTGGGGAGTCTCCGGCGAATGATTTCCGCTTAATTAATTATTTTGAACTTTGACACCCCCCTTATGGTACCCCAAAAATGCCCCAAAAAACTAAGATTGACAATTTTATGCAAAGTTGACACATATGAGCTCTGTTTTTCTTTTTTTTGCCATAAATTATTTTTATTCGACAAGTAAAATGTTTTTAGGCACTTTATGACTAATTTACTACTGTTTAAACAATTTCCTTTTGTTTAAATGATTTTCCGTTACTAACTTGTTTTTGTTTGAAAAATTTTGTTCTGAAATAAATGTTTGAAAATTATCTTTTTCTTTGAGTAAGGGGTAATTTGTCATTGATAAGAGCAATATTCTGACAATCTCCTGCAAATTATGTTTAAACCCAGAAACGTGAATCTCATTCTTCCGAAAACAAAAATTTTCCCATTTTAATCTTATGGGGTTTTCCGGGCTTTTGCGGCACGTCATAATATTAACCGATTTGGCTCAAATTTGGAGGGAATTTTTTTCCGGAAACCTCACAAAATGGCTGAGTGGCATGCCTTCTATTCAAATGTCAATTTTTTTGGACCACTCTATTGTACACCTCTAATTTATTTAAATTTGAATGCTTGCAATTAAAAAGTGCTTAAATTTAATCTCCACGTTCTAAATTTACTAAAACAAAATACTTTCAATGTTTGCTATTTTAAAGCATTCTATTTTCAAAGCTTTGGATTAGAAAACAAAATTACTTTGAGCTCTTTCAATATACGAGTGTTTTAATTTTTATCTTTAAGTTTGGAATCTAGTTTTCGAAAAAAAGCTAAATCCAAAAGTTTTTTTTGTAAAAAATATTTTCTAACACTTCTAGCTGCAAAATATTTTAATTTTGGCGTGTTCAATTCAGAAAAGAAATTTAAATTTGAACAATTTCAATCGGATTGAAATCCTGCGATAAGTCTGTGCTAAGTCGGCGCAAATAAATTTTTTATTACTAATCGCTCTAAGACGCTGATTTCAATAGACTTAGGAGTGAATAATTAGGTCAATACATTAAGATTTATTGACCTAAACTATTTCTAAGGACTTCCGGCCATCCTTACGCAAAATATAAACTCCTATTCGCCCTAATAAATTGTGGAAATTCAAAATGGTCCTAAAATTTGGTTTAGGGAATCAGTAGATGCATTTCAAGACCATTTCGAATTTCCACAATCTATTAGGGCGATTTCGATGATTTTTTTTTCGTTAAGGGTGTTTGTGTTTTTGCGTAGGGAAGTCTCCTCATCTAAAATTTTTTGAATATTTCGATATATTGTGTGGGGAGTCAAAAGATGAATTTTAAGATTGTTTCGAATTTCCACAATCTATTAGGGCAATTTTGAGGATTTTTTTCGTTGTGGGTGCTTGTTTCTTTGCGCAGAGAAGTTTCCTCATCTACATTTTTTTTTCGATATGTTGTCTGGGGAATCAAAAGACGCATTTTAAGACCATTTCGAATTTCCTTAATGTTTTAGAGCGATGTTGAGGATTTTTTTTTCGTTAAAGGTGTTTTGTTTTTTTTGTGCATGGAGGTTCCCTCATTTACAATTTAAAAAAAAATTGTATATGATGTTTGGGAAGTCTATAAATATATTTTTAGACGAGTTTGGATTTTCACAATCTATTAGGACGAATAGAACTTGATATTCTGCGTAAGAGCTACAGGAAGTCTTTGGGGGTAGTTTAGGTTAATAAATATTAATGTGTCGACCTAACTATTCACCTCTGATTCTATTGAAAACAGTTTCGAACGTCTTAGAGCGATTAGTAATAAAAATTTTATTTGCGCAGACTTAGCGCAGGATTTCGACCCGCTACAATTTCAAGACTTCTATTCAATTTAAAAACTTCTATTTTGAAAGAATTGTAATTTGAATGTGTTCAATTATAGTAAGCGCGTCAAAATGTTTTCGCTTTTAATTTGATGGAAGATTAATTTTAACACTACCAATTGGAAAAAAAAAGTATTTGGATCTTTCCAATTTTTTCAAATTGTTGATCTAAATACACCGAATTTGAAATAATTTGAATTTCGAAGCTTCTAGTTTCGAATAATATAAAATTTTAATACATTTTAATTTTGACGTTGTCAATATAAAAAATGAGAATTAAAAGAATTCCAGCTTTGAACATTCGAAATGTATATGCATCCAATTTTTAATTATCTTGATGTTGATACTGCCAGTGAGAAAAATTTTAAGTTATTTATTAAGTTATTTATTTAAGTTATTTAAAAAATTTAAGTTAAATGCCTTCAAAGTTCTTACAGCTTTGAAATTGTAAAAAAAATTTATTTTGACGGTTTGAATAAAAAAAAGAAATTTTTCAATTTCAAAATATTATAAGCAAATCTTCCAATTGCAGAGAATTGTATTTCAAAAGTTTTCTGTTGACAGTCCTTTACAGATTTTTGATACAAAAAATA
>JAUMHM010000083.1:39761070-39772998 GCA_032362435.1 Melikaiella ostensackeni
AAAGTCCATACTTATTTCACATTATAATTAATATATATATATATATATATATATACTCATACATTTATATTTGAACGATTCCAGTTACAAAGCGTTTTAATTATGGAACTTTAAATTTATTAAAAGAATTTAAACTTTAACGCTGCAAATTTAAAAAATATTATGTATTTTGTAACTTCTACTTTCAACAATTGAAAGAGTAGTTTATATTAATCCTTTAAGTTTCAATTGAAAAACAAATATATGTGGATTAAACGAGATTGAAAGTGAATGCTATCATTCTCAATGCTTTAGAAAGTCAAAGAATTTTTAGCTTAAATGTATTTTTTCTCGAATCTTTTTACATTATGAATTTTATTTTGAACTCATTGAACCATTAAACCATTCCATTAAAAATTATTTCAACAATTTATTGATCATTTTTACGAAATTTTCAAGATTAATTCCTATTTTTCGAAGGGGTATTTTTTCATTTAAAATGAGGGATTGTGATAACGGAATTTATTGTGATCTGATTATATGCGTGGCGGGGAGCGCAGCTTGCCGGTATGAAAAAGGCTCGTGGAGCGGCTGTGTCAACCAGTTGATGGCAAGAATCGACTCCTTGAAGGCGAATAGCGATGCTTCTTGCGAAAAATCGCGTCGTTTGACGAAGAGGTGTAAACCTGAGACTAATGTCAAGAAAACCAAAGGTAAATCAATTTTTATCAAATTCAATTACTGTCACCAATATTAAATTCAAGTTTAAAAAATATATTACCACAAAAATCGAAACTTCAGAATTTAAAATCTTCAAATATATCTTTTTGGATTGCCTCTATAGTATACAATTAATTTTGTTTTTACTTTTTATCTTCCAGGCCTCGGACTCACGACACTATTGACACTTTTTGACACTTTTTTTTTAACGATGCAACTATTTTGCTAATAATTTGGCAAAAATTACACTAATGCTACTATTTTCTCAAATTTCTCGCTAAAGCGACTATTTTTTCACTTTACCTTTAAACATATTTTCAAACTTTTCCGCTGATTGGCTAAAATAACATATCCGCCATCTCAAAAATCGCAGTTTCAAAATATTTCAAGGGATTTTACAAATTTTCAAAACGTTTCAAGAGATTTCGAAGATTTTGAAAGGGTTTTATTAGTCTTTAAAGCTTTCAGAGTATTTGGAAATATTCGAAGGGTTTTCAGAGGATTTCAAAGATTTTAAGGGGTTTCCAAGAGGTTTCAAGAAGATTCATCTGATTTTATAGGATTTCAAAGCTTTTAAATTTTAAAAAAAATTTTAAGAGGTATTTCAAATTTCAAGATAATTTACGGAATTTCAAAGTACTTCGAGTACCTCTGACTTCTCTTCTTTTTAGCTTACTTTGAAAAATACTTTGAACAATTCAGGGTTCTATAAACAAAATAACATTTTTGTAATTTATGATGTCTTAAAATTACAAACAAATATAATACAATTTTAATGTCTTAATTAAAAATTTTTAAATCTTTAAAGTCCTTGAAAATACTATAAAAACGCGTAGTTATAAAAAATTACAATTATGATAATAATTGGTAATTGATAAATAATTCTTAAATATAATTCTGAATTTATTTGGTATTAGGGATTATTTATTGATTAATTATTGAAGAGTGATTACCAAAAATTATCTTTAATCTTTTATTGTGACAATTTACTGATAATTACTTATATTGTTTATAACATAATTAATGTAATTGCTAACCAAAGGATTGTTTATAAAAAGACTGTGCCTAGGTTCACCAAGATTCAGTGACCGTAGGCCAAATATTTTCGGTGTGCCTAGACATTTCATTATAAAAAATAATAACCGTGATGTTAACTAAAACTACTCAGATAATTAAGCTACGAAATTGTATTGTATTTGCAATATGTCTAAAAAAATTTCAGAATAAATCACTGAAAAGGGCCACCATTGTGTCTCGAAACGTCTGAAGCAATTATAATCTAATCAAATTCATTTTCACTGTACTCTAAAATATAATTTTCATAAATAATCATAAGCGATTAACCCAATACCTTAGTTTAGTAAAACTCAAAAATATTTACATTTCTAGTTTTGTTGAAAAAAAATTCACAAAAGGAATTTTCCACAAATCTTGATTTAATATCCGGAAATAATCTACAAGTTTATTGAAAAATATCACTAATTTATGTGTCCTAATTTTCTTTAATTTATTTGTCTTGTTATCACGATTAATAAAAAATATCACATTCTTAAAACTTTTAAATGTGATCGATTTGAATTTGTATTCCCGGTTTTATTTTAATTCCCGGCTATTTCCCGAGTTTTCCGGTTAGTCGACACCCTGTTTACAAGATTCCAAGGAATTTTAAGAGATTTTAAAAATTTCAAGGAATTTTAAAGATATTGAAGGTTTCAAGAAGTTATACGGGATTTAAAAAGATTGCTAGGGATTTCATAAGATTACCAGGGATTTCACAAATTTTAAGGGATTTTAAAAATTTCAAAGCATTTTCAAGAATATAGTTTATTTTAAAAGATTCTAAAGAAACTTCATGAAATTTTAAAGAATTTTGTAGGATTATAGAAAATTTCAAGAGATTTAAATATTTCTAAGGAATTTCAAATGATTTCACGAGATTCCAAAGATGTGAAGAAGTTTTTACGGTATTTACAAAATTTCAAGGGATTTCAAGGAATTTTACAATATTTGAGGGATTCATAGGATTTCAAATTTAATTAAAAGATTCCATAAGAGAAAAGATTTTAGAAATTAAATTCAGAATAAATCAAAATTTAAATTTCTCTAAAACTTCGCACATTCAAATTAAACTACGAAATTTTTGAAAATTAAGAAAAAACAAGAATCTAACGGTCAAATTTAGACAACACACTTATAAATGTCTTTGTTAAAATAAAAAAGAAATGAATAAAATAAAAAAAAAGAAAGAAAAAGAAAGCAACCTCCAAATCCCCTTCCTTCTTCTTTTTTCTCGTCTTTTTTTAATTTAATTTTTTTAAACCGAAATCAAAAAACATTTACAAAAAATCTACCAGTGATGAAATAATACGGAAGAAGAAAAGAAGGAAGGGGATTTGGAGGTTGCTTTCTTTTTCTTTCCTTTTCTTTTATTTTGGTTTTTTTTTTTTAATTATATAGAGGCATTCAAGAGTGTTTGTCCAAATATAATCGTTAGATTCTTGTTTTTTTTTTTAATTTTCAAGAATTTCGTAGTTAGATTCCATGAGATTATAAAGGCTTTTCATAGATTTAAGAGCATTTTAAAAAAGTGGAGAATTTTCCAGGTATTTCAGAGGACTTCAAGAGAATTCAAGGGTTTTTAATAGATTTTTGTAGATTTCAACAGATTTCAAGGGATTTCAAAGCTTTTGGGGCATTCGAAAAGATATCAAGGAATTTCAGAAAATGTAAAATATTTCCAGGAATTTCGAAGGAATTTTGGAAGATATTACAGATTTCATGATATTTCACGGTATTTTAATCGATTTTTGTGGGATTGCTAGGGATTTAACTAAATTTAAGAGATTTTATAATTTTCAAGAGATTTAAAAGGATTTCTAGAGTTTTTTGGAGAATAAATGAAATGAAGTGAAATTTCAAGGGATTTCTGAGGATTCGTACGGATATCAGAGATTTCAAGGTATTTAAAAAAATTGACGAGTTTTCCAGGAATTTCAAAGGATCTTAACAGACTTCAGGTGTTCTTAAAGGAGTTTAACGAACTTCAAAGCTTTCAGGATATTTTAAAAGATTCGAAAGGATTTCGCGCGATTTTATAGGAGATGTACCTATATTGTATACTATATTTCAAAAATAGTTAACCCCTTGATTTAATGTTTGAAAAATTGCATGACACTATTTCAATACTATTTTTCAAAATTTATGTTACTATTGACACTATTTTGAATTTCTCGAATGAATCCGAGGGATGATCTTCTAAAGCTTTTTTATTAATTTTCCATTTCATAACTTCCTTTTTCTGATAAAAAGAAACTACGTTTCACAAAGTACTCACTCGCATTCCACCATATTCAATTGAATTTCCTTGATTTTTAGTTAAATATTCAGCAGGAATTAGTGGTGACACACTTTCTTTGCATTCTTTGAGTCCTTTGTAGGACCAATTTTTACAAATTATCTCTTTGTGAATCTCAATTCCGGATTAATTGTCAAAAGGAGATTAAATAGAAGAACATTGAAGAGACACATTTAAAGTCTTTCTATAGTAAATGAGCCTGGCCTAAAAATCTGCAGAGGTTTTAAATTTAAATGAGACATAATTCCAGCTAATACATCAAAAAATTCTCTTGAATCAAACTCTGAGTTTTAATTTTGATTTATCATTCCCAAGTTATTCATTCAGAGAAAACATTTTCTGCTTTTTCAAATTCAATAACTGCCTCAAAATACCGTATTGTGGGTCACTCCTATCTGTTTTCTGGATTGCTAGAAAATGCTTGCGACGTTTTTCTTTAATTGCAGGTGATCGGTCTCGAAAAAATAGAAATCTAGACTCTTCCAATTTAGAAAAGAAATAACAATTTTAAAATGTCCATTCTTAATGTGATTTAATTTCGAAGCTTTAAATTTGGGAAACGTGTAACTTTGTTTGCTTCAAAATACGTAAAAAGTCTGAAAATTTTATAATTTGAAGCTTTTTAAAATTTTAAACTCCATTTTCATGGAATATCAATGTCCTGATTCTTAATTTCGAAACATTCAGTTGAAAAATATTTAATGTAAAAGATTCAAATTTTAAATCGTTACCGCAAACTGGGGCTAAATGGCGCATTTGTGGGGAAAGCGACGCACACTTAATTCCATATTTAAAACGAGATAATGCTTCTTCTACATTTTTCAATTGCAGCTTTACAATTGTTAGTTGCAAACCTTCATATTTTTTACCTAGAAGAAGCAGAAAAGAATTCAGGAATGCAGAATCAAGGGTGCACCGGTTTCCCCCACACACGCCTCTTAGTCCCGGTTTACGGTAATATTCTTGACTCCTCCAATTTGACGGAATTTTAATTTAGAAGACTTTACTTTGTTAAATTCTCAATAAAAAAAAAAATATATTTTTTTGAAACTTCTGTTTTGAAAAATAAGAAACGTATTTAAACGCTTCATATTAAAACGCGATTTAAATAGTGGCTTTTAATTTTAAAAAGAATTTTTAATTTGAATACTTCTAATTACAGCATTTTGAGTTTGTGCCTACATTTTCAATTTCAAAACATTTTAATTTCAAATCCTGCAAATTAAATTTATACTAAATTAATCATTGCTTTAATTTTGATATTTCTAGATACCAAAAACTAAAATTGAAAAGACTTGATGTTTTGACGTTTCTAATTTGAAGGAATTTTTATTTAAAAACTACTAATTTGAAAGGAAAAATTGAAATTTGAACTTTTCCAATCTGAAAAAGAATCTACATTTCGACACTTCAAAATTTAATTTAAAAGCTTTTAATCTCAATTCTTGAAAAAATTTTAAAAGGTTTCAAAGTGTAAAAGTTTTTGAATTGTAAATTTAAAATATATTTTCGAAGTGTTGAGTACAATTTTAATTTTTCAGTTTGGAAATAGAATTTATTTAGATCCAAAAATTCCAAAATAACTTTTTTATTTTCAAAATGTTTTAAATGTTTACACTTTCAACGAAAAAGTTGTTCAATTTTGATATTATTTGGAAAACGACTTTCGAAATGTTGAAATTTTTGTGTAACTTAGTGCTCTTAAGTTGTAAACAGATTTATATTAAATTCTTTGCAATTTGAAAAATAATTTCAATTTGAAGACAATTTTATTTTAATGCTTCCTGTTATGAAATGTTTATTTTCAATTTTGCCGCTATGATTACAATTTTTTAGCTTTAAACGCTTTTAATTTTTTAATTTAAAAAAAAATTAGTTTAGTTAGACGCTTCCAAACATATTCAAATAACGTTTCTCAATCGAAAGTCCAACATTTTTATCTTTCAGTTTAAGAAACTGAAAAATAAGTTTAAATTGTTTCCAATTTCAAAGTGAATTAAATTCGAAGCAGTCACTTAATTTTTTTTAACTAGTCTGAACACGTTGTGGCGTTTGTAGTTTTAAAATTCATATTTCAATTTAAAAGCTTTAGATTTTAGAAGATAATAATTTTTTAAAAAGTCCTTTTTTCTGTAATACAACAACAGTTAATACAATTTTTCTTTTATTATATACATGTATATATACTTCCAAATTGCAATTTTCAACGCATTTTCAATCTGTAGGAATTTTAATTTAGAAGCTTCTTGTTTTGAAAATGAAATACAAATTTGAACGGTTTTAATTTGAAAAAAGTCCCGTTTTCTATAATACAACAACATTTAATACAATTATTGTTTTATTCCAGGTGATCGATCGAACAAACAGAAATCAGCAGGCAAGCAGTAAAACTCCTTGAGAAAATCCGTCGTTTCACATGCCGTTGACGGCGATCATCTTTCACAACGAACAATGAAATCAGATCCTGATGTTTTCTGAGTGTAATTATTTATCCATCACCCGACTGCAGAGTTGAAAAAAAAACTCAAAAACCAGATACGCCTATCCACAGGAAGTTCAACATCAACTTCTGTCACAGGCACCCACTTGTCTTTCCATCCCAGAGGACAAAAACGTTTCAATTTTAGAATTGCGATTAATCTCATCGTTCTTAAACGATCGTCGTCAATATCGAGAGCAACAAGAGTTTGAGGATTGCTTCCATTTTCTGTGGCCAAATATATATATGCAAGAAATATATATATTGATTAGTAATTTCCGGTGCAATTCGCCTCTTGTCCATTTCTATTGAATATCCTCTGAGCTCAAAGGCGACGTCAATTCTCAACTTACCAGGGGCGAACGTTCCAGTTCTCATTGTTTATCCTTTTACCTTCTGAAAATATACGTAGAAAAACATTAAAATGTGCGGTGAATTGATTAGATACAATTTTAGAAAAATCGCCAGAGAAATTGTACATCCGTTTGATAAATCATGTCGGACGGTTTTACCAAAAATTCCATAGATTCCTAGAGAATTGAACCTGGTTCGAGAAAAACTAGATTGAAAAGAATTTTATTGAAGGTGAAAGTCGTCCGACAACTTTCTGAAATGGGCAATATTAATATCAAGTAGTCTTTTTACCATATCAAGTTCCAACTCCGGTTTGATAGCTTTCATTTCAATAAGCATTTAATTGTCGTTTAAGAAGATGCAAAACTTTGCAAACTGATACTCAAGATTTTAAGATTTTCAATTTCAGTATTTTTTTATTGAATCGTTCAGCAATTTGCTTTTGATTTAGACACGTTCGAACCTACGAGCAGGCAACGCCGTTGAGCAGGAAAATCAAAGTCAAGTTGAATGTATCAAACGTTTTACGATCTTCCATACGTAATCGATTATCGTTAAAAATGTACGGTATATAATTAATTAAAAAGTGTCTTTTTCAAAGAGCTGCTATCAAAAGTTCTAAAAAAATTTGATTAAATTAAGTGAAAATCGAAATAAAGAGTCAAATTAAAAAAGTCAGTCAATGCAAGTAGTTTGGTGTTTTTTTGGAACACCAGTCCTCAGTCTAGATCACTTATACCATATCATCATTAAAATAAAATCTTTTACTAGAATAAAATAGTTACCTATGTTCTACGAGGACTCTTCCGATCATTATCGATAGATGTCTACTAAAGATTAATCATACCTACTTCACTTCTCTGTGTAGTTTACCAAATTCCCGTCAAAAGGCTCTCTTTAATATTCAATCAAAGAAATTTTGATATTCTGTATTAGAAAAAATTTGAGGCTTTTTATGGGAACTTCAAATGTTTTAAATACATTGTAACATAGGAAGAATGCTTTGCGTGCTCGATACGACTAGAGATTGATTTCGTCGAATTTTCGATAGTAGAAGTACTCATAGACTTTTGACTCTCATTCTTAGCGAAAAGTGTACGCAAATAAAAACAAGACTCGTTCAATAGACAAAAACCGTGTTCAAAAATAATAGAAACTCGGGACTTCCTATGGAAAATTTTTGGATAATGTACATCCCCATACCGATCGAGATTTTCGCTAAGATATTTTGTAATTAAGCTCGTTAGGTGTAGTCGTCGCCACTCTTAAGTTGTGCAATTTTAATCGTTAAGTTTTTGAGGACGTCACCGCCAGTGACTTCTTTCTAAGTGTACCTACCTATTTCGCTATTAAGGTGAAAAGTTCGAATTTAAAAAATGAAAAAACGGAAAAAAGGAACAGCACTGTTGCGACGAAGACAGTTACTTTTCGAGATTTTATATAGTTAGCGAAAACTAGACGGAATCGCATCAGTTTCGATATCGCGTAATTAAATCTAGTGAAGAATTAAAAAAGGAATTAAAACGTCAATGCAGACATTTTCTTTACTAACATTGTCATTCTAAAAAATGAAAAGAACGTATCTACTAAATGACCGTGTAACTATTGCACATGTAACACAAACCCGATGTTGTCAATAAAAATAAAAATTATATATACTATATATTATTCGTTTTTTGAAATAGATTTTCATTTTTAGTGTTTTTTTTTGGAGATAAGTATAGTAGTCACGTGGCAAATTCAGATTTAAAAACATTAAAAACTAGAATAACATTTTTTCTAAATTCTGAGCTTCAGTCAGATTTCTATTTGAATAAGTTCCTTCAATTGAAAATTCGTTAGAAATAGATATTTGTTTTTTAGATTTGTTAGTGGCGATGTTGAAAAAATTTCAAATTTTCTTATTTAAAAACTTCAGATTTTTTCACTTCTAATATGAGAAAGAAACTTAAATTTAATCACTTTCAAGGTATGAAATATTTCATTTTTGGACACTTCCATTCTTAAGAAAAATATAATTTCAACGTTTCCCATTTCAAAAAATATAAAATTGTTTGAAATGAGAAACTTTAAAATTTCATAAAATTGAAAGTTTTGTCAATAAATTTTTGCTTTAAATGAGCTAAAATTTAAATTTTCAAGTCTTAATACAAGAAAGGACAATAAATTCCAATATAAAAGCGTTGAAAGTTTTAAAAGTTTAGAACAAAAGTTGGTACTTTATAATTTTTAGGTAAATTAAATTCCAGCCTTCCAGATTTTGCACGCACTTAAATTTGAATATTTTTAACTCAGCTTCTAAACTTTGACTCTTAGAAAACATATATATTTGAATGCTTCCTATCTCTCTCGTATTTTTTTTTATTTCAATGTGATTATAATTTTTTTATTTTGAAGCTTTAAATTAAAAATAAATCTTAACTTAAATCTCAAACTATTTTAGAAACATTTTCAATTACAAAGTACTTACATGTTTGAAATGTGAAGCTTTTATTTTGACAATAACTATTTTTTACACTTTGACGCTCTCAATTTGAAATATATAATACCTTAAACGCTTCAGGTTTCATAATGGCTTACTAATGAGTTTGAAAAATAAATTTTAATGCTTCCAGTTGAAAAATGTTCAATTTTAATTTAGATTCTTTAAATTTTGAAAGATTTTAATTCCGTAGCTTGCAAATAGACATATTTTTATTTTTCATTTTTGAAGATGATATTAATTTATATTTTAATGCTTCCAATTTGAAAGTACTTTGAGGCTTTCAATTTGGAAACTATGTTTGAATGCTTCTAATTTTGAGGGATTTTAATAAAGAAAAATAAAAAAACTTGGAAGTATATCTATTTGATACTTTCTAAATTTCAGATTGCATACTTTTTAATCCAGACCACAAAAAATACATAAGATTAAAAATTAACCAACCCATTTTTATTTAATAATCACCACCAAATTCGAGGTAAATATAAATTTATTAAAATTCACATTCACATATTACAATTCTATATAGGCACTTACAAAAGTAAAAATATATATATAAAATCTCTGAACTTCTGGTAAGGTTCGGTACAGTTTGACTTAAAAATCTGTGCAATCCTACTAAAAGTAGATGCCATTTAAAATGTCACTTCAACATTATTACAAATAAAAAAATATGAGATTGACTTCCTCATAGGAATTAATTGGACAACACTAAAAAGCATTAGTTTCTCATATAAAAAATCTGGACGGTATTAAAATGCATATATGAATTAGCCACCTTACGACTAGTAAATACTTTTGTATTGTGTCTCAAAACAATGTCATAAGCAAGCATTGACAAATTTCTGATTCATAGAAAATCTTTATAAAAAAAGTCTCTGCAAAATACCTATTACATGTAGAGTCTACCGCTGGACGGACTTTTGTTGATCGACGATTCAAAATCGTACAGACGAGTCTTTTTTCTATCACTAAAATATATCCTGAATTTTTAATTTTAATTGTTTAATTAGTAATTATTTCAAATTCAAATTGCACTCATTACGAGACTTGATGTACATGGGGAATTAAGTTCCTCAACATAAAATATCTAATATTATAAAATGTGTAAATAATTTCCGGCAATGAGAAGACGTTTTAAAAAAGACAAGCTTCATGCGAGTAAGTTTTAAACCTTTAAGCCTTCGAGACATGTTCCCAAAAATTTCTCTTGTCAGAACCTTATGGAATCGTTCGGCTTAAAAATAATTTTTAGAGAAACTTTCAGAAAGGAGTTTCGAAAGCTGGAAGTTTCTTTCTTTTCAAAGCATTTATAAAAATCGGAAAAGCCTCACAAGTTTTTTATGCAATTGAAACCGACATTTCACGCGAATATGCCTTTTCCTCCCATTCTTCATCGAAAGGAAAAGGCACATGTCTCGTTTTACAAATTCTTGGTCCAAACTTTAACAAGATCATTATTACTCCTACGACGAAGAGAGTCAAAACTGCACTTGCAGGCCAAAAAACGTGTAAACCCATTTTTTAAGTTTATAATCGAGGTACAGAAAAAATATTTAAATATTTGTACAATGGCGACTGAAGACAAAAATTGACTGGCTTATATTTCGCTTTCTCGTTTGTGCAACTCAATATATTCCTCTGGGTCTGTAGTTGCTACATCCAATTCGTCTTGTTGATATTGAACAACTTGCGGTCTCTGGTAAACGTAAGGTCGAGATCCCTGTTCCAATTCAGAAAGATCGAGTGGTGGAGTATTGTGGGGCGTTACTGTCCAGAGAGGTTGAATCCACCGATTTCCTAGAAATAATTATTTTTAAATCAATTTTTAAAATATTTGTAATCAATAATCAGTGGGGGATTAAATCAAATATATTAACTTCGGAATTGGTTAATTATTAAAGATAAGTAAAGAAGGACATGATTGTAATTGAAACGTGCTTCACAAAAGTGCATTATACGCCACTTGCCATAAGCATCATTTTGTACCTATATTCACATATTAGATGACCCTTATGACAAGTGGCGCAAAATGGACTGTTGTAGAGCACGCTTCAATTATGTTACATCGATAATTTTTAATTAAAAAAGACATTCTATTACATTTCAAGAACAACAAATTTTTTAAAATATTTTCCGACCAAGATATTAGCCATAGATAAACCATAGTAGTTAACAATTGTGATATTTTAACCAAAGATAAAAAATTCTCATTACAAATAAAACATCCAATTTTGTAAACTACGCCTCTGACAAGTAATTATGTAATTTTTTACCAAATTTAGGCATCACAGCGGTTCAGTAGTTCCATTTCAAGTAAAAAGGGGATTTTTTCCGAAAAAAGGCGATTTCCTGTATTATTAACAACTTTTTATGTCTTATGGGTATCAAATTGCACGAAACTGCCCTCTAATTAATAGCACCATCTTTTCTTAGCAACTTTTTGACATACTATATAGTCATTTTTGTGTTTAAATAAATTTTTTTTAACTAGCTCAAAAAAATCTCTTCAACACCCCAGCACATATTCTACTCATTAAAATACATGAGAGAACAATT
>JAUMHM010000083.1:39777739-39789112 GCA_032362435.1 Melikaiella ostensackeni
ACTTTATGATAAGGTAGGTTCTTATATGTCCAGCCTAGGTGTAATCAATTTTGTTTGCCATGGACTATAAAATGAAAACCGTGATCCGTCACACAGTGAAGTATCGTTATACTTTACGCGCAGAGGTAACGCGCAACAAAACCTTACATTTAAAAATAATTATTTTAACATTTATTTTTATACTAGCAGTACATTCACGTCCCTGAATTTTTACTTTCTATTATTGACAACATGAACTACTAAAAAATCCATGACAACAAATTTTGAAATATTATGACTAAAAAAATTGTTGAAACGAGTTAAATAATTTATGAAATGATTAATTCTAGTTAGTAAAATATATTTGAAAAACTTTTTACTTTCGTAATTTTAATATTTTCACGGTTGCCAATTTTTATACGTATCTGAAGATCAAATTTTTAAATACAGAATATTAAAATTTGTTTGAAAAAGCGTTTGAAATTTAAAAACAATATATTGAACGATCTTGAATTAAAAACGTTTCAAATCAAACAATTCTAGATCAGGTAAAACTTTGGAAAGGTCATTATTTCGAATGGAACGGAATGGAATTGAAATTGTATCATTTCTAAATAAAAGCATTTAAAATTGAATAATTTGAAATATAAAAATTTTATATCAAAATCTCTTAAAATTGAACCATTTCAGGCTAAAATTTTGAAAACAAAAAATTTTATTACAAAGGTGTTGAAATTGCATAATTTCTAATTCAAAGCGCTTCAAATTGAAAAATTTATTTTGAATTGAGAATCTCGAAATTTAATAATTTCAGATTTGAAATTTCGGAATGGGACAATTTCAAACCGTTCAAAATTGAATAATTTCAGATTAGAATTTTAAATATTGGATCAAATAAAATTCTAAGGAATTGCAATTATGTTACATACTTCTAATTAGAAGTGTTCAAAATTGAATATTTTAAAATTGAAAAGTTTTGAATTTAAATAACTTTTAATTCAAAGCGATTAAAATTTGACAATTTAAAATTGAAAACTAAATTGAATGTTTCAAAGTCAAAGCTTCTGAAATTCTAGAATTTTAAATTTTTATTACATAAAAAATATTATTTAACATTAAAATTGATTGGGCACATTTTTCTGACCAAAAAATATATTCACCGTCATTTCCACCGTTCAAAATGGAAAAAATTTCAATTACAAACCTTTTAAATTCAATTATTATAACAAAAAGCGTTCAAAATGAAGTGATTTTAAATAGAAAACATTAAAAATGAACAAATTTCTACTACAGAACGTTGAAAATTAAACGAATCCGAACTTCAATTAAAACTAAAAAAATTTTAATTAGCAAGAATTGTGAGATTAAAACTTTTTTATACTCAAACCCTTTGAAATTTCAATTATTTTGAGTATAATTCAGAACTCCAAATTGTAACCATTCAAAAATACAGAATTTATTCCATTACTGAGGTATCAATTTCAGATAGTTCAATTTTTATCTATTTTGATTTTAAACAACACAATTCTTAACTTTTAAATTTTAAATCGTTTAATTTTTGAGACTTCATTTAGAATTATTATTAATTCTTGAAGCCCTCCAATCAAATATTTTTTAGTTTTAAATGATTCATTTTTTTAAATATTCAACTAAAAATCGGACAATTTTAAGATATTACACTGAAACTTAAAAATTAAAAAAAAGAATACAAAACAAGATCGCTATGATTCCAACTTTTAAAAATGCACAATTTTAAGCCTTTCAGTTCGAAATCGTTTTTTTTTAAGTTGAGTTGGAAATGTTCAATATTTTGGAACATTTAAAAATGAAAAATAATTCAGTTTTCAATGCTTGGTTATAAAATCGTCTCATTTTTAAGGCTTAAATTTAAGAAATTACTTTCATAATTTTTTATTGTTTTGAATTTATTCTGGAGGCATTTGATTCAAGATTATTTAATTATAAATTCTTTAAAATGAAAATTTGCAACTATCAAGTCTCTCAATTTGATATTCTACGATTTCGAAGAATTTAAAAAGCTAGACAATTTTTTACGTTTAACATTCAAACTAAACAATTTAGAATATTTAAATCTAAAATTATTAAATTTAAAACTGACTATTAAGGCTTTCAATATGAAATTTTGCAATTTTGAAAGACTTGATAGTGAAATTGACCTGGCATTATCAATATTTGATTTTGAAACTATTATCGATTTGGGAGGATTTCAATTCAATGACAACATTTTTTTGACTGATATTAAAAAAGTCATAATTTTTGAAGAGGATATTATTCGCTCAAAACCTACTGAATGCTTATTTTTACGAATAAATAATAAAATGTTGATTTCTAATCCTCCCCCTCGGTAAATAATAAATATGTGTCCCAACAAAATTTTGTCTTCATAAACTATCATCTAATATTACTTACTTGAGAATTAGGCACTATTTAAAAAAAAACATAAAAAATTGTGCAACATTGTGAATTTTGAAATTGGAAACCTCCAAAAATTATGAAATTTCAAACCAAATATTTTCCAATTCAAGCTTTCAAAGTAAAAAAACTTTAGTTTCAAGGCCAGAAAGATTAAACTATTTTAGAATCGCACATTCAAAACTATAACTTTAAATTGAAATCATAGAAATTTCAAAGATGATAAATATTATTCATAAATTTCATATCATGTAGTATCAAGTGACATTCAAAGTGATTGGATAGATTCTTTTACTGAAAATGTGATTCTGTCCCGGAAAAAAATCACTGTCATTTTTTCCTTTTAAAATTGAAGAATTTAAAACATTGTGAACCTGTAAAGTTTAATTATTCTAAAAGCGTTGAAAAGTATATGCTTTCGAACTATATACTTTCAAAATTAATGAATTCAAACTTGAATCATTAAAAATTAAATACTTCCAAATGATTTTTAAAATTAATAAATTGAAAATCAACGATGAAGCATTCCCGTGCAAGAGGAACAACTTCATGTTGCATCAAGTGGGAAAACAATTTTATAAGATGTCAGGCTGACATCTGATAAACTGTCAAATTGACATGATAGAAAAAGTCGCGAGACAAAAAACACGCTAAAAGAGATCGGAGACATACGAGTAGGGGCTTCAATGTGGACAAAGTGAATAAATGAACTGATACATTATTATAGTGAATATTAGAAACCAATACAAAATAATTGTAAACAAAAGATATTTAGAAAAAAAATCTTTCCGGGAAGTTAAATCAATAATCTCTTTTTATAAAATAATAATCCTCTTATAAATTGTATTAAATTCTGCTAAATATTGTAATTACTCTTTGCGTAGTTCAGCTATGATGCAAACATTTTCTAAAGAAATATCCACGGATGTGTAATGAACTAGTCGACAATCAAATCCTGCGTTTTCCAGAAATTGTAAGCGACCCCAGTTTAATAACATTTTGACCCTTCTTCCCATTTCTTCCCGTTCCTTGAAACTCCGAAGATCATTTCTAAGTAAAATAAAAATTATTAATACGATTTATAAATTACTTTAGATAATTTTAATAGATGAATGTTAATTTAATCTGGACTCATACGCTATCTGTTCCTGTTTTTCGACAGAATCCTCCTTGCTGGCTTTTGTAGCTTTTTCAAAACCACAAGTTGCCCAACTAGCGATACTACATAGAATCGGGAATTCATCAGAAGTGAAACCGCAAGATTCCAAATAGTTTTTACCAACGTAAGAAGAATATTCACAGCGATGATGGCAACAAAATGCGATAATGAGTCCATTTATTTTGCAACAAGGATCGTCTTCTTTTGCTGATACTAAACATCTTAAAGTCAAATCTAAAGAATTCGATTCTTTTATCAATAAATTACTAATTAAAGACTTCTTAAAAAATTACTAATTAATGATAATTACTTTTTAAATCGTTAGAGATAAACAAATAAGTACCTGTTGCAGATCCACAAAGATGTTTAGCTACTCCAACAACCCCAAGATTTCCGATTTCTTCTACTTTGTTTAATTTCAAATTCGCAATGTCTGCACGTATTCGTTTAACATTCAGAGGATTGCCTTCGTTCTTTAATTTATTATCTCTTTTGTGCCTGTGACTTGAACGATCGATCAGTAAAAGGGACGATCCACTTTGTTCTTTTATCGCTTGAGCCAACCAATAAGTCAATTTACCTATACAAAAAATTTATATTTGATAAATATCATAAATCATCTTATCAGGTATTTCATCAAAAATAAAATGCATTCTTTGTTTTTAATTTAAACACATTTTAGTTGTACCTTTTCCAGCACCAAACTCAATAAAACAAGTATCATCCTGAATGAGCTTAGCATTTTCTAAATGAGCCAGCAAAGAAGCATTTTGAAATAGATGTTTCTTTGCCGAATTTCCGTAAATAGGATTCTTCAATTCCTCCTCAAGTACTTCATGACTTAAAATTAATTCTGAAGTCACTGGTAAACACTCTACAAATAATTATAAAGATACAGAAATAAATAAAAGTTTAGATTAAAAAATATTCATATGGAATTCATACCAAAAGCAGAATTGATTTTATTTATCACAGCATCCACTGTTAACTGGCTAATCAATGAAAGTCGAACATGCGTTGGTTGTTTGAAAGAGACATCCCCCAAATTAATTCCTTGAACAATATAAGGTGGCAAAGAATCCTTGTCCGTTTTTGCATTGCAAACCTTCAAATGTTTCGCTAGCTTGGCCTCGTAACAAGTGCTGAAAATAATCTATAAAACTGATGTGATTTAGATAAAGAGATAAACTGATTCGAAAATATAATACTCACTGAGTTGAATCCAGAGGACAAGTTATCCGTCTTTTTTTAGCTTGCACCTCTTCTTTTATGTCAGATTGATTCTGCTGGTGTTCTCCACAAAACGTATTCCCTTTTTTTACTGTCATTCGACAGTAGCGTCTTTTTCTTATTACAAAAAATTGACAATGTTCGCCCTCCATTTCTTAATTTATTCTAGGGATTACAATAATGATTACTGTGCTGAAATGATATAAAAATATGCCAATATCAGAGGGTAAAAAATGATTTTATTATTTTCTGATTCGGGAAATTAAATCAGATTATTCCGCTATTTTCAGGGCTGCCACAGCCTAATCTACTTGAAAAGGGTGAAAAAAGTGACCTATTTAGTAACCAAAAGTGAATAATGTTCTTTTGAATTAAAAAGAATTCAACAGAAATCGATAAAATTTATAAGAATTCCAAGTGAAATTTAAAGAATTCAGGACAAATTCGTAGCACTTCAAAACAATTCAAGTTAAATTCAACATAATTCAAATGAAATGGAACAGTTTTAAAAATCCAAAAACTTCCCTTCATTTCAGTAAAACTGGAGCGAATTCAGAGGAATTTAAGATAAATGAGAAAAATTCCATAAAATTCATAAAAATTCAGAGTGAACTCCAAATCAATTTAAATGAATTGGAAAAAATATTTGAAAATCTCTTCAAATCTTTGAAATGCTACGAAATCCCTCATTTCTTGTTAAAAAATTCTTCGAAATCCATTAAAATGTATTAAAATACATTGAAAGCTTTTAAAATACCTTAAAATCATTGAAATCCTCGGAAATACGATAAAATCCCTTGGAATCTTTCCAAATATTTTGAAATCTTATAGGTCTGTATAATCGTTCCATATCTTACGAAATTCTAGGAAATTCTTTAAAACAGCATGAACTTTTTTTTAATCCCTTAAAATCATCAAAATCCATCGAAGTCCCTTGAAATTTTTTTAATCTCTTGAAAATGCCTTTGAATCTTTTAAATTATCCGCAAATTTTCAAATCCTTCCACATCCCATTAAATTACTGAAATTAATTGAAAATTCCTTGGAATCACTTAAAATAACCTAAAATATTTCAAATCTTAAAATTTTTTTAAAGACACTCTAAAATCTTTCAAATCCTTTGGGATCCCTTCAAATGATTGAAACTTATCAAAAATGCCTTGGAATCTTTTATAACAACCTAAAATATTTAAAAACCTTTGAAATCTTTTGAAATCCCTTGAAAATTTTTTAAACTGTTGAAAATTCCTTGGAATTTTTTTAAATACCCTAAAATATTTTAAATCCTTTGAAATTCCATTAAATTACTGAAATCAATTGAAAATACCTTAGAATCTTTTTAAATAAACTTAAATATTTCAAATCCTTAAAATTTTTTTTAAATAGCCTAAAATGTTTAAAAACCTTTGGAATCTCTTCAAAATATTGAAATATATTGAAAATACCTTAAAATTTTTTTTAAATACCCTAAAACATTTCCAATCCATTGAAAGCTTTTGATATATTCCTTGAAACTTTTTAAAGCTTTTATAAGTGCCTTGGAATATTTTTAAATGCCCTAATATATTTCAAATCCTTTGAAATCCCATTAAATTACTGAAATAAACTGAAAATTTTTTGGAAGCTTCTAAAATACCCTAAAATATTTGAAATCCTTTAAATTTTTTAAAAATATCCTAAAATCTGTAAAATCCTTTGGAATTCCTTTAAATTACTGAAATCTATTAAAAATTCCTTGGACTCTTTCAGAATACCCAAACATATATCAAATCCTTCGAAATCATTTGAAATCTCTTAAAATTGTTTTATGCTCTTGAAAATTCCTTAAAAACTTTTGTAATACCCTAAAATCATTGAAATCCCTTCAAATCTTTGAAACCCTTGAATTATTTAGAATAAATTCTTTGAAATTCATTAAAATATTATAAAATCCCTTAATCCCATGTAATTCCATGAAATATTCTGCGATGATACTTCCTGATAACTTAGACAATTTATTAAAATACATTGAAAAATTTTTATATCCTTTAAAATCATTGAAATCCTCGGAAATCTCTTAAGATCTTTTAAAATACCCTGAAAACTTTCAAATCCTTTAAAATCTTTTGAAATCCCTGGAACTTTGTAAAAGCTTTTAAAAATTCCTTAGAATCTTTTAAAATACCCCAAAATCTCTAAAATCCCTTGAAATACCTTGAAATATTTTGAAATCCCTCAATTCTTGTGAATAAATTCTTTGAAATTCATCAAAATATTATAAAATCCCATGAACTACCGTGAAATTACATGAAATCTGGTGAATTTAAAAGAATTCAATCGAAATCGAAGATTACTAAAGTGATCTTATAATTTCAAAAAGTGACTGCAGTGGCTTTATCTTAAAAAAGTGAATGGGAGAGTAAAACATGGAAAATGATTTATGCTTAAATTCACCTACCTTTTTAATCACAAAAATTACACTTAGTTTTTCATCTCTGAAATTTTGAAATATAAATACTTATGAGGCAATGTTTGACCATATGTATGATTTAAATTAAAATAATTTAACTATATTTCCTGAAACTCCTATCCCTCGTGTCGCGTGGACAGAATCACTAAAGTTTAAAGACACGTGCTCGTGTTATTATTTCGACCATTTTACAACATGGCAGCTGATACTAACAGCTTTTTGATTGTCAAATCGTTAGAATTTTAATACTTAAAAGATCGTTTAACAATCTCAAGACGTAATTTAACACATTATTTATCGCAATTCAAAGAAAATGAACCCTATTTCATCAAAAGAACTTAGATTTCCAGTAAAAAATGATTTTGTTTAAAAATGAGAGCATTCGAACCATTCGAACACATGCGCAGATATTTATGGCACTTCTCTGTTTTATTTGGAAAGTAAAATATAATTAAATATATTCATGCGAATCTGAACTATCAAAATAATTTTCACTCGCGATAATACTGCTAAAACTTTAGATCCTTTAAGTCTTTTAGCAAAGCTTTTAGGTGCAGAGAAGCTTCAAAATTCGGCAACATAACCTCAAAACCTAAATGTTTATTTTTGCGATTTTTGCACTTTTCGTATTTCGGTAAACACCTGAATTCTTGAAATTTAATTTTCCTATACACAACTGCACTATTAATATTCTCTTATTTTTGCAATGTTATTTATTTCAGATATTAATGAATTGGATGATAAATTGGGATCAAAGAAAAAATCATAGACTGACAATGCGCATGCGCTTCTCCAGTGAAGGAGCCAATGAGAAATAAGCTTTTTTAAAATCTTAGGAATTTTCTTGAGACGAATTTTGCGATTAGTAGATTTCGGATGTTAGGTTACAAAGAATGAGACTTGGCGGAATTTCTGCAAGATTTTAGTGACTCTATCATTGCGTAGAATAGATTGTTCTCAACTTGAGCGGTCGATTGTGGACCGTGGGGTCATGTTTGGAGAAGCCATTGAACAAAGGGGTGATACCAAGAAGAAAAGATTTCCCTAAAGTGGAGTGTAGTGTTTTTTGAGATGAAAATTCTTGATCGTGACGGTTTTTTTACAAGTTGATTTGCGTCAAAAGACATTTCAAAATGTGAAACTGGAACGGTGGCCAAGCGAAGTGTCAACAGTTCGTCTGGGAATCACTGCTAAGCACATCAACTCAACATCGTGTCATGCACCCAAGACGCATAAAAGGTTTCTATGGTTGAGAACCTTCTATTTTTTCATACTAATTTATACAATCTAGATTAAAAATAGTTGTTACCCCAGGGGCCCATTTCTCCGAGTTCTGTGCCGTGAGGAGAGTTCGTGGGATAGGGAAAAATTAATTATTTTGCGATTCCTTTCTCTGTTGGGCAGAATTTCGCACCATTCGGAGCACGATTTATTTCAGCTGCTAACTTTTTGTTGTTGTTTTTTCTAGGTATGATAGTAGATTTTTCATGCAATTCAGGTGCACTGTAAAAAAATATTTTTGTAAAATTACATAGTTTCAGAAAATTACATAGTGTATCATTGTAAATTTGTACAACTCACTGTGTGATTTAACAAAAGTGTATAAAATTACAACTTCTAGCGATGCAAATGAAAGGACCCACGAGTAGCAGTGTATAATATTACACACCATTTACACAGTCCCTCATAGGAACTTTACGTTCAGCGAACGGAAAATTCAGTACGCAGTGTGTAAAATTACCATAGGTCGGCAAAATCACACTGCTAAGATTGAAAATTACATCAAGTTTTCTAATTTTACACTGACGGAAACTGGAAGATTTTAGATTTATAATTAATGAGAAATTTTGGCTCTAATTTTGGCGCATTTTGGTGGTTGTTATAAGGAAATGGACAACTATGTTTAACTTCGTCGACTGCTTTCACACAAAAACAGACAAAATTCTAGCTATTCCTGTATTGCCTTTTCCATTTTCTGCTATTGGAACCGACAAAATTCGGCTATTCAAATTTTAAATTTCACATCTTAGTTTCGCAATATGGATTCCAAAAAAATGTACATAGTATATCTTATGTTTTTAGGTAGGTGGTAACGTGTCCGACTTGTTTGTCTTCAATCTCCATGAAATTGTTGCTGAGTTCAAGCTTCGATTGTTGGAATCTGGTCGTTTATTAATTTTCATTTTATTTTCTTCACAGAATGAAATTTGAATTTTCGTTGTGTAAATTACCAACCATATTGGAATATCACAGCTACAATTGTAAAATTCATCGCTAGGTGGATTTTTACATAATTTCGTACATTGACTCCGACACTCAAGGGTCCTTTTATTTGCCTCGATCAGCGATGTAAAATTCAGCAGATTTTTTTTACAGTGTGCATGCCTTTTGAAGTGTTTTATGAGCAAGTTTTTTTTCTGGGTTATATGAACAGTGCTTATGTTTGAAAGGTAATTTGCCTCATTTTATTATTTTTCTTTAAAAAAACAAAAGCATTTATTAATTATTTAATCACTTTTATTACGTATACTTATTTCGATTTTCATTCTAATATTTTATGTGTATACTTGAAATCGAAAATATGATTTTAGTTCTTCTCAATCTAAAATTGCAAAGAATTGGAAACAATACTTTACATTTGGTAATTTTTTTGGAATTTCTAGACTTTTTTCAAGAAACTAGAATTTGTAAAGAAATTTTGAAAAATCTACCTATTAAGCCTATCATTAAATACCAATTTCATAAATAATAAAATAAAAAATAAAATAATAAAATAATTTTTAATACAAGTTCAAAATAATAAATGAATTAAACTACATCACGCAACTGTTTATGCCAATATTTCAGCGTGGCCAATAAAAATAAAAAATAAATAAGATTCTTGGTTATTTCCCGTTTCAAACATTCAAACCTGAAAAATGTTTCATTTTAAGTATTCAAAACTAAACTACAAATTAAACCATTCAAAGCAAAATGTCCGTGAATAAAATTCTAAGTTTCTAAGATTAAAAATTAAATACTAAAACATTTAAAATTTATAAATTTTAAATTGAAACTAATAATGTTACAGTTTATTACTACGTGGAATTAGCGTTCTAATTTTAATAGGTTTTATTTTAAGGCCCTCAAATTTAAACACTATTTAAAAATAACATAATCAAAATTGTGACAATTTCAAAGCTGTAGCCTTAACAGTTAGATAAATTAGAATTCGAAGTCTCAAAGATTATATAATCTACAAACGTGAATCATTTAAAATTTTCATTTTCTTAGCCGTAAAGCCATACAAAATTGAAAAATTTGGATTTTGAAACTTTCAATTTTAAAAAATCTCACTCCTAAGCTGCAAAAGTGAACATTTTCTTACCTAAAATGTTACCAGTCTTAAAACTGAATAATTTTTTATTTCATGTTCTGAGAAATGTATGTGCAATATAAAATCAAAAGCTGAACAATTTAAAGCTTGTGGCCTCGAAAATTAAACTGTTTCATACCAATTTTTATACTGAAAATTTATGAGACTTCCATTCGTTTCGAATATTTAATTTTTTTGCGTATACTTTGACTAAACTGATCCCTCGTAAATATTGTAACTTAAATTGAAAATTGTTATTCAAGCCACTTACGAACTATAGACTTAAATCGAAACTAAAAATTATTTTTCCAATTGACAAATTTTAAGCCTGTTTGAAAAATAAGATAACGGACACAAAATGAGAAAAAGTAAGAGGAAGACGTTCGATTACATTTTGATAAGTTTTTACAATAATTAAATATTTTAAGAAATACATATTTAAAAAAAGTATTTTTACATCTGCTAAAACCTGCGCGTTAAGTGGATCTGCTAAAAGCTGGTATTTGCTAGTTTTTGAAAAGTTTAAAACTCAATCTAATAAAAAAATTGCGTTGGGGAATGTCTAAATATATTTGATATCTACTAAAAGTTTCCATTGAAATTTCTTAATATGTTAAGAAAATACTTTATAGCATTTTTTGAGCATTTTTAAAATATCATATTTAGTTTTTAAAATTTTTTTATCGAATTTAAAAATGCGCCAGTAAGAAACTTTATAAGTCTTTTTGCCATCTACCAGAATCTTTGACAAAAATTTCTGAAACTCTT
>JAUMHM010000083.1:39806868-39819264 GCA_032362435.1 Melikaiella ostensackeni
AACAACAAAATATATTTTAGTAATTTTTATTTATCGCCTATTCGTGCAGCTTTCCCGACGAATATCCCTGGATCGACGGGAAGACGAATCCCCGTACCCTGTTCCCAGCACCACAAAAAAATTTGCAAGATTTTCACTATTCGCCCTAAAAAAAACTGGACAACTATAGACAATCAACGACCTTTATTTACAGTCAGTAATTCAAATTTGTTTTAAACTTGAAAATTACACGACAACTGTCACTCACTTTCGGCCATATTATTGATTTATTTACAGAAAACCGGAAACAGCTGCGAAAAGTGCGATGGCAGACGCAAATAAAAACGCTATTCTTGGCGCGAAGTTCAAATGATTGAAAAGGTGAAATTTTTTTAACAGTCAAACTGTTTATAAAAAAATCAACAATCACTTTTCAGATAAACAAGATTTGATTAATATTAAAGTAAATAGAATTTATGGAGTAATAAAGTTACAGTTCTTAGTTTAATTTCAAAGTAGAAGACAAATTATAACGAGAAGAAACTATAAGCTTGTAACATTTTCTGAAGTGTTCGGGGTGGGGCAAGAGGGGAACGTATCAGCTGTAGCATTTCAGAGCAACAGTCACGAACATTCATCCGGCGTTTGATAAAATTATCAATCGTTGCATAAATTGAAGCGAGACGCGAATGGAAGAGAAATGAACAGAAAATAAAGAATATAGACCGCAAAAAGGTATGTACTTAAATATATTTCAAAACTTGTACTGAAAAGAATAATAATTAATCTCAATTTAAAGATTGCTTTGTGTATCACTTGCGAGTGAAAAATGACATTAAAAAAATTGGAAAAAAGGCGCTATTTTTTCAATGAAAATGGCCATAGTAACTACGGATTTTAAATTCAATGTGGAACCAGCATTTTTCTAAAAGTTTTAAAACAGAATTTATATACTTATTTTCTTATATAATTGGGTTATTATTGACGATAATAAGTATATTATTTACTTAAGCACAGTTTTCAACACAAAAATAACTTATATTTTTTAAATAAATTGATTTTACTGATATGAGAAATATCTACTTATAAACAGTATGACAGAAAAGGAAATACAATTATCTTTTTTATATATTTATAATGTATGGAAATAATTTTTTATTTTAATATCGAATATTGCATGATTGTCTTTTTTTAGTTTTTCATTTTTTTTCAAACTATGTCAGAGTATTTTCTTTAATTTAAAAGTTTAAAATGGAACTATTTAAAAATGGAAACGCTCCAAATTCTACAATTTTTATTTGGAATCATTCAGAATTGAATAATTTCAAGATTCAAGCATTAGATTTAGATTTTAAAAAAATGATTTTCTCTTTATATACTGTATTATTATATAATCTAAAATATTTCAGAGTTGCCTATAAAAACAAAAGCAAATTTCTGGTCATTCCCGATTAGCAAACATATTCTTCCAGGTCACTAATATCAAAAAATTAAAACTTTCAAACCTGAAAAACTTCTCAACTTAAATATTGAGTACTTAACTACAAAAACAAAGCATTCAAATCATCAGCACTCTTCTGAGTTTAAAGTATATAAAAATAAAATTAAGACATTTTTAATTCATCAATCTATGAAACTATTAATAGTGTAAAATTAAAAATTAGGAGCCCCTTATTTTTCGTTTACCATCAATTTCGGTGATTTATTACTCTGTTAGTACCAATTAAAATTTCTTTCCGCTACAGGTTCGATAGGGTTTTTTATAACCGTCTCATTATTCATAAGCATTTTTTGTAGAAATAAGCAATTGACCTTCTAAAATGCGTATCAATAATAAATTAAGACTTTTTCCGTACTTAAAATTGAAATTTATTCAATTTTATAGATTTGCTATTTAAAATTCTTTGATTTTTACAATTTGCAATGAAATATTTATTAATTTCTTATGTTTATAGTTTAAAATGATGTAATTTTGAATGCTTTTTTTGGAATAGTTCAATTTTGAAAATTTAAAATTGAAAATTATTCATTTTTGAAGATTTAAAATTGAAATTTATTCAATTTTATAGATTTTCAATTGAAGATTCATTAATTTTGAATGTTCATAGTTTAAAATGATGTAATTTCAAGCGTTTTTTTGGAATAGGTCAATTCTGAAGATTTACAATCGAAAATCATTCAATTTTATAGATTCGCAATTTTAAATTCTTCAATTGTGGGTAGTAAAAATTACAGCGTTGATCCTAAAGTCTAAGAATTTCCATTCAATTGAAACAAGTGGAAACAGAATTTTATAAGATGTCAAACTGACGTATATACCAATAAACTGTCACACTGACATGATAGAAAAAATCACGAGACAAGAAACCCTCGAAAAGTGAGCGAAAACATAAGAGTTTCAATGTGGCCAAACTGAATGAATGAAGTTAAAGATTATTATAGTTAATTGCATAGAATATTTTATAATTTAGAAACAATGTATCCAAAGGGGTACAATTAAGTTACCGGTGATTCTAATTGCAATAACCATACAAAATAAGATTAGATAATAATTGATGACTCTGTCATTGACTGTTTGATGTTTTCTTATCAAAATAGTTGTCTGCAACTATAAACTTTTCCTTTTAAGATAAGTCCCAGCATGTGACGATATCCTATATTTTTCTGATATCAAACTAATTTGTTGGTTTTTTTTATATTGATTAGATTCATCATCACATATTTCTCTGCAGTGACTGGTGTAATAAAGTATAGCCATGAATTTTCATATTCCACTAGTTTTATTTTCACTTTTAATTTGCAACATATTTGCAAATCAAGTGCCAGAATTTTCGAAAAAGTTTGAACCAACTTGGGAAAGTTTAGATAAGCGTCCTTTGCCTTCTTGGTACGATGAAGCCAAATTCGGAATTTTCATTCACTGGGGAGTCTTCAGTGTTCCCAGTTTTGGATCTGAGTGGTTTTGGATTAATTGGAAAGGTATATTACTGTATTAATCTAAAAAAATAAATACAAAAAATGATGGTTTATTTTAAATTGAAGTACATTTACTAAAGAATAGAAATGTACTTTATTGAAATAGTTTCTATATATAATTATATAATAATTAAAAACTAGAAAGACCCTTTAAAGATTAAAAGAAAATGTAATTACTTGAATTTAATTAATTTATTGTCAGATAAAATTTTAATTTTCAAAATTGATTTTAAGTTAGATCCAGAGTTTATTTCATTGCGGAATAAAATAAACCTATCAATTTATGAAGATATGGTAATCCAGTAGAGATGAAAACAATTCTTACACACAAATTCGCATAAAATAAATTTGTTAAAAATATTTTTTTTTCAGATCAAAATCAGAAGTACAGTGAATTTATGAAAAAACGATATCCTCCAAATTTTACTTATCAAGATTTTGCGAGAGAATTCACTGCTGAATTTTTTAACGCTACGCAATGGAGTGAAATTTTCCAAGCATCAGGGGCAAAATACGTAGTTTTGACTAGTAAACACCACGAAGGGTATACTTTATGGCCTTCTAAATATTCCTTCAGCTGGAATTCTGTTGATGTAGGACCACAACGAGACATCATAGGTAAATCTACATTAAATAAATTAACATTTCTACAGGAATATTGTTAGAAGTTGAAAAAATAAAATTAATGTTTGTAGGGGAACTGGCGAAAGTGATACGAAGCAAAACGAATTTAACGTTTGGACTCTACCACTCTCTTTACGAGTGGTTCAATCCACTTTATTTAGAGGACAAGAATAATAACTTCACGACGAACAGCTTCGTCACTCAGAAAATCATTCCTGAATTAAATGAGCTCGTTGACCTTTACAAACCGGAAGTAATCTGGTCTGATGGAGACTGGGAAGCAACAGATAGTTACTGGGAGTCGAAAGAATTCTTAAGTTGGCTGTATAATTACAGCCCAGTGCAAGAAACTGTCGTAGTTAATGATAGATGGGGAATTGATATTCCTTGTCATCATGGCGATTTTTATACGTGCAAGGATCGTTATAATCCCGGTAATTTTTTCGATTCTATTCTAATAGACAGTATTTTAAACCTTAAAGTGTTTTAAATTTAAGGTATTATGGGCATGAAAAAACAAGTCTCAGGAATATATATCTAATTATACTTTTAATAATTTCAGTATTATTACTGATGGTCTCACTTAGAAGAGAAAATATTATTTTTCCTGAAAAAAATGTGTATTTAAAATTTTTTATTTCGAGTAAACTTCTTTTCTTATCGCTTTTTACCAAATTTTTTTTAATGAAGCGGTTTAATGAATGATAGCTTATTTGCTCGGGAAAAAAATTCTCTACAACTTCACTTCATTTAAGTTTTAATAATGAATAAATTATTATCAAATCAAGTTCTTTGTTTATGAAATTTTTCATTTGAAAAATGCAGTTTTCATGATTTGAGCCATTAAAAAATTTATTTTTAAAAATTGAGTGAGGTCAAGTTGTAGAGAATCTTTTTTCCGAAAAACTAAGCTGTAATTTATCAAAAGCGTTTAATTTTCAAAAATTTGATAAGAAGTGATAACAAAAAAGGTCGGTCGAAAACAAAATTGGTAAATAAACAATTTTTTTATGTTTCAAATTTTTTTCAGCAAAAAAAATTTTCTTCCTTAAACGAGACCACCAGTAATAATGATGAAATTTTGAAAATATAAGATATTTTTCCCCTTAGACCTGTTTTTGTGCCATAACACCTCAAACGTTTAAAATTTAAATCCCTAATAATTAAAAAGTTTCAAATATATAGCGTTAGAATTAAATAATTTCATATTGAAACTTTTATGAGTTAGACAACTTCGAATTTCATCTTTCAAGAGTCTACAAGTTTATTTTATATAATGTTTAAATAAAAGGCCTAATAGATTAAGAAATTTAAAGTTTATAAAAATAAATAATTTCCAATAGAAAGAAATTGAAAAATTTGGAATTAAAAACGTTCAACGTTAAATAATGTCAAATTGAAACTCTCGAAATTGGACAAATTGTTATTGGACATGAAACAAGCTTATATTGATAAAGATAAATAAGTAGTGTGTTTCAAATAAATAGCGTTTCAAATCAGTAGCATTTCAAAATGAACCATTTAAATTAAATTCTTCATGATTCTCCCATTTTTTTCAAATTAAAAATATTATTATTGAAAACATTTTCAATTAAAAATGCAAATGTTCCAAATTGAATAATTTTAAATTCAAGTACGTAAAAGTAGACAAGTTGAAATTTAAATCGTTAAAAATAGTGTAGTTTGAAATTGAATGTCTCAATAATTGAGTAATTTTAAGTTTTAAGCGTTTAAAATTGAATGATTTTAACGCATTTGAACTTAAAAAATTTTTAATTAAGTCAAAAATTGGATGATTTTAGATTGACATGATTAAAATTGTTTTCGTTTCAAATTTAAATCGTTCAAAATTATACCATTCCAAAATGAAGGCTTTAACAGTTGAACGATTTAAAATTATACACAATTGAATGATCTTAAATTGAAAGCGGTCCAATTTCAATTTGAAATCCCTTATTTATATAATTTTAAACTGAAAATAATTCAAAGATATAATAACTGAGATTGAATCTTTATAAATTATGCAATTTCAAACTTAAATAATTTGAAAATTAATAATTTTGAGTTGAACAAGTTTCAAATCAAAGTAAAAAATTCAAAAATTCATAATAAGTAAATTTCTAAAGTCCAATTTAAACGTCCAAATTAAAAAAATATATATAGTCTTACAATTCGCCCTTATATTAAAAGGGTGAAAATACAAAAAAGCCACACAATTCGCTTAGAAAATTTTTTGTTGGAAAAGGTATTTCGTATTCAAGTAAAAGAATGGTCTCCATTAGTTTTAATCCTAATTATGATAAAGATATTGATTAACGAGATCAAGAAGGGTACTTTGATTTTAAATTCATTTTTCAGATTTTAAAATTTTACAAGTTTTTCAGCTGTTCTTCAACCTCACAAATGGGAAAATGCAATGACTATTGACCGAAAGTCTTGGGGATTCCGAAGAAATGCAGACTTAAAAGATTACATGTCTGTGCAAGAATTGATTCGAGAATTAGTTGTCACTGTAAGCTGTAATGGAAATTTGTTGATGAACGTTGGACCAACGAAGGACGGAATAATTATTCCCATTTTTGAAGAAAGACTACGTGGAATGGGTATTAGTATAGAAATTAAATTAAATTATTTTTCTTTTGACATAATGAATTTAAAAAAATTAAATATCGAAATAATTTCAGGAGCTTGGTTGGCTGTGAATGGAGAAGCAATTTACAAAACGAAACCCTGGAATGTCCAGAACGACACTTTATCCGGAGATGTTTGGTACACGCAAAGCAAAGATGGCCAAAAATTATATGCGATTCTTCTTTCGTGGTCAAAAAATAATCTTCTAGGATTGGCGGCAGTGAAAATTCCGGCTTTAACTCAAATAAATCTTCTTGGATACCCATATGAACTTACTGTAAGCTTTGAAAAATTAAAACAATTTATTTAAATCCTTGTTGATGAAAATGAAATCAGATTTTTTGAATTAATCAAATATGGAAAATGTTACTTTTCTGTAAAGTGTTAAATCATGAGAATTTAGAAGATTTCAATAGTGTGACTTGAAAATTGAGATATATTTACTTGTCACCTTGTTATCTAATTTATTTTTCAGTGGGAACAGCGCTCAACTTATTTGTTGATTGACCTTCCTGTAGAAGCCCACAAAGGACAACCCGCGTGGGTCGTAGTGATACACCAACATTTTTGAGACTGCAGATTTTACAATTTTACAAGTTTTTATAAACTTTTTTCCTGTGATTTTGATAAAATTATTTACAAATCGTAAAAAAGACTCGGCTTATTAACCATTCCTAATTGAGCTTAATTAATTTTTTTGTTATCAGTCCTTTCAAAAACAAATTCTTATACATAATAATATAAATACTAATAAATAGGCAAAAGGAACTTTAAGATCAGGATTTTTCTAAAAATGTAAATTTTTTCACTACATATAATTCCATCTTTCCGTGTATACATGCTGCTGTTTTTTGTTGGTCAGATTTTTTTTGTTATCAGTAATTGGATGCAAGATTTTATCCTCTAAAATCGAAAAATCCGAACGAGCAAAATTCAATTGCAGGTGGAAAACGAATATAATCAGAGACCAATAAAAGATAAGTGAATCACTTTGTCCTAATTTTAGAAACGCAGGTATACTTCTGACCACTTCTGATATCAGAATTAGTTTCCTCTTTTTTATCGGTCAGAGTCATTACACGTTTTTATGCAGTGAGAGTGATAGCGTATAACCATGAATCTTCAATTTCATATTTCATTGAGTTTATTTTTACTTTCAATTTGCAGTATACAGGGATATCAGGTGTCAAAAAATTTGAACAAGTTTGAACCAACTTGGGACAGTTTGGACCAGCGTTCTTTGCCTTCCTGGTATGACGAAGCCAAATTTAGAATTTTTATTCACTGGGGCGTCTACAGTGTCCCGAGTTTTGGATCTGAGTGGTTTTGGAAATATTGGAAAGGTAAATTATGCTAATTTAGAGAAATAGTTTAATTAAATTTTAGTTTATACTCTAAACTGAAGTCTTTAAGCGAGTGGCTGACCACTCGACTTTTGAGTGTACACCAGATTTCAAAATTTCAAAGATTTCATAAAGATTCCGAAAAATTTCAAAATATTGAGAAAGTTTCAGAAACTTTCACAAAGATTTCAGAAAGATTTCACAAAGATTTCTAAAGATTAAAAAAGATTTCACAAAAATTTCCAAAGATTTTAAGAATTTCATAAAGATTTCAATGATTTCATAAAGATTTGAAATATTTCACAAAAACTTCAAAAGATATCAAAGATTTCAAGGATTTCATAAAGATTTTAAAGATTTTAATGATTTCGAAAAGATTTAAAAGATTTTAAGGATTTTACAAAGGTTTAAATGTTTTCACAAAGATTTCACGGATTTCACAGAGATTCCAATAACTTTCACAAAGGTTTCAAAAGATTTGACAAAGATTCCAAAGATTTGAAAGGATTTAAAATATTTGACGAAGGCATGTACATCAGATTACAATAGTGATAAACCTCTCGTCTTTAAGTTGAAAATTTAGTAGAAAGACCATTTTTCTATCGTTTCACAGAACTTTAATATTGAATTCAACAAAAATAGACTCTTCACAAGTAAAAAATCTAACAGAATTATTTTAACCTTCATTTCCATGATTTGCTTCGCTGTTGAATACAAAAAAGGTCGAGACTAAACGTACAACAATCTAACAGAAGTATACTTTTTTAGTGGGAAGTCCGAAGTATTTTAGTTTTATGAGGAAACAATATCCTCCAGATTTCACTTATCAACATTTTGCAAGACAGTTCACTGCTGAATTTTTTAATGTAACCAAATGGAGTGAAATTTTCCAAGCATCAGGGGCAAAATACGTAGTTTTGACTAGTAAACACCATGAAGGATATACTTTGTGGCCCTCGAAATTTTCGTTCAATTGGAATGCTCTTGCCGTCGGTCCACATCGAGATCTCGTAGGTAAATCTAAAATAAGTTAATTTAAAAAATGTACCAAAATAATATTAGAATTGAAAAACAAACTTAATTTTACAGGTGATTTGGCCAAGGCGTTGCGAAATGAAACGGATTTAAGATTCGGACTTTACTATTCTCTTTACGAATGGTTTCATCCACTTTATTTAGAAGACAAGAAAAATAACTTCACGACTAATTTCTATATCGATCGAAAAATGTTTCCTGAATTACAAGAGCTTGTTGAACTTTACAAACCGGATGTAGTTTGGACGGATGGAGATTGGGAAGCAGAAGACAGTTATTGGGAGTCTAAAAAATTTCTAAGTTGGCTGTATAATGATAGTCCGGTAAAAGAAACTGTCGTCGTAAATGATAGATGGGGAATTAATATTCCTTGTCATCACGGAGATTTTTATACTTGCACAGATCGTTACAATCCTGGTAATTTTTTCAATTCTAATTTAATTTTTATTTGAATTATAAATAAAATTTTACTCAAAAAATATTTGACAACTTTTATTATGAAGAATTCCCAAATTAAGAAGAAATTTCTCAATTTTAGTCGGTTGAATTTGAAAGGGTCTATTTATTATGTTTGAAATTGAAATCATTGGATTGGGAACTTTGATTTAATTCAAAATTGTTCAATTTCAACTTACAATCTGAAAATATTTCGCTTTTAAAGTCTTCAATTTAAAATCATTCACCTATTAAGACTTACATTTTTAAATTGTACAATTTTGAACCAGTTAATTGTGAAGTCAAACAGTTTTGAATGTTTCAGTATTAAACTATTTAATTTTAAACGCTTTCAATTCCAAATTAGTCAACTTTATGGACTTCATTTTCATCGGCTAAAAAAAAAATTGATCTCGGAATGAAATTTATATTGATTTAAATTGTATGTTGATAACTGATAAATAATGTATTAATTATATAAAAAAATTATTAGCTGTTCTTCAACCTCACAAGTGGGAAAATGTAATGTCTATCGACCGAAAGTCTTGGGGGTTCCGAAGAAATTCAGACTTAGAAGATTACATCTCTCTGGAAGAATTGGTTCGGGAATTGGTGGTCACTGTGAGCTGCAATGGAAATTTGTTAATGAATATTGGACCATCGAAGGATGGAATAATTGATCCCATTTTTGAAGAAAGGCTTCGTGGAATGGGTATAAAAATTAAACTAAAATAATATTTCTTTTGAAGAAATTAGTTATATTTAAATTTTGAAATATTTTCAGGAGCTTGGTTGTCTGTGAATGGAGAAGCAATTTACAAAACGAAACCCTGGACTGTCCAAAATGACACTTTATCCGGAAATGTTTGGTATACGAAAAGCAAAAATAGCAATAAATTATATGCGATTCTTCTTTCATGGTCGGAAGATAATATTCTAGAATTGGGATCAGTTAAAATCCCGGCTTTGACCCAAATTAATCTTCTTGGATATGAAAAGGAACTTAGTGTAAGATTTGGAAGACTTTTATAAAATAATATGTCTTTTTTATGTAAATTTCTAGAAAGCAATTAAATGAATTGTGTTGCTTACCTAATTAATTTTTGCACGTTTTTTGCAGTGGGAACAGCGCTCGAATTACTTACATATTGAGCTTCCTATAGAATCACACAAAGGAGAACCTGCTTGGGTTGTAGTAATAAATGAGCATTTTTAAGACTGCAGATTTTTAAATTTTACATCTTTTCTAAGCTTTGTTTTCTGTACTTTTAATAAAAATACTTGCCGATCGTTAGGAGTGACAAATAAAAATTGAAACCGGAAAGCTTACTCAGGAGCGAATCAGGTTTAAATTTCTCTTCTAATCATTAGAATTTATATTTTAACATTACAATATTGTAAACCTTTAATTTTAAAAGAACGAAATTTCAAAGAACAAAAGAGGTTCAGAAAATTTAAATTTAAAGCAAAAATTAAAAATCTTAGCCTTAGGTCATTGAAATTAAAATTTCAAATAAAAATTGCCTAATGAAAAGATATCAATTTAAGAAGATCCAGTTTGAAATTTCTTTTTTTGTCAGTATTCAATACATAAATGTTTTATTTTTTGAGGCCATACCTATTCTTTAAAAAAAAGCGGTCAGTTAAAATGTTTTACCTATCGGTTATACTATAATTAAAAATCGTAATTTTATCATCTGACTACCTTCGATTGTTATAAAAATTTGAAGATTTTTAATTTAGCGATTGAAATAAAAAATAGTATTATGAACCTTAGAAGGAGTTTATAAAATTTTAAATCCAAAAAAGTGTACAGTTGCAATTCCTGCAATCTATTATTGTAGTCAATAAATTATTTACATTTTTTAAATATGTATTCCATTATTTATTGGAGAAACAATTTTTGTTACTGAAAACTTTGAACTAGGAAACTTTTCTATAAAATGTCTCCAGTAAAAAACATTTTGATTACTTGTCTACTCTCACTTTTTGATACGAATATTTTCAGAATGAAAGTTGAGCGAGATTATATAAAAGATTTAAACTTGATAAGCGGAACATATCAGAAAAAATTCTTCATTATCGATTCAGGCATCTTTATTGTCTCCGAAGTGAAAAAGATATTTAAGTGACCTCAATTAATTGTTTAACAAGCAATATCAAGGAAATGGTTGAATAAATTAATTATAAAATATCTATAAATTAATAAGAATGGATTTGCTTATTATCCACTTTTCATTTTCTCTACAAAGAAAAAATAACAAGTAACAGCTAAATAATAAAAGATGGGGAAAAAAATAAACAAAAAATGATAAAAGTAGCATCTTAAAAAAAAATGATGATCAATTTATTTCCAATAATTTTTCCTCGTATAAAAGTTTTTATAAAACGTGCTCTTAATCAGTGAATTTCACAATATAGGGCTGATGGTAAAGTATTAAACAATTTCTGTTTTAATGATGAATAAATTGAAATATTTTTCACATATCTCAAACCGTGTCTTGAGATTTAATCATTCCATTTTTATAAAAAAAATATTGACGCCGTTGAAGAAAGATAAAAATTATCTTTAAAACTAAAATTAGTCTGTACAATGGACATAGTCCAGAAAATTGATAAAAAATTCTTCTAATTATCATTACATATAATTAAATTTCTTTTTAACTATTTTTTTCGAAAAATCAATTATCGTCAGATTAAAAATGATTACTTGCCGAAGAGGCCAAAATATCGTACATGTATCTGAGATAAGAAGAAGATATATAAATATGTTACAAATATGAAGATAAGAGAAATAATCAGTGTATTCACTTTAATAAATTTGTTTCAGTTCAAAGACTTGTATAAGAAAGTGTCATCATGATTCACGAGGGTGTGCAAATTTCTCTATTTTTCTTTGCGTTTTCGAGCTGTTTGATAAACGCAAAAGTAGTTAATAACAAACCACAACAATTTGAACCCAGCTGGGAAAGTTTAGATAACCGAACTTTGCCTTTGTGGTACGATGAGGCAAAATTTGGAATTTTTATTCACTGGGGAGTCTTAAGTGTTCCCAGCATCGGCTCTGAATGGTTTTGGAAAAGCTGGAAAGGTATTTTATTTTAGTGAATCTAAAGAATCTTCTTAAATACATTTGATTAACAGGGTGTCTAGCGACCCGGGAAATCTGGGAATATTGTGCACCTTGAAAAATTACGGGACAATTCCGGGAATTCATGAAAAGATCCGAAAAACCCGTGATCATAAATTTAAATTAGAAATTTTTATTTTCTGCGTAAAATTATTTTTATTTTTATTATTAAATTATACGATTCACTGGTGAAAGCAAGTAACGAGTTGAACGTCGTCGATTTATTATAAGTCAATCAAAAGG
>JAUMHM010000083.1:39851169-39864874 GCA_032362435.1 Melikaiella ostensackeni
CAAAATTTAATGCAAACTCGTTGATGCAAAGTCGATGACATTTTTTTTGTGAAAAATCGAAACCACACACAAAGATATATGTACACAATCGGCCGAACGAGAGCGCCACACGGTGACGAGTCCTAAAACTTTTTGATCAAGGTGATATTTCCCCGGACCCGTTCATCCCCTTTTCATTCATTGATGCGCGCGCAATTATCGATTTTCTTGATTCCTTTAAAACTGGTTTCACGCAATGGTTGCACTATAGCTTTACCTTGCCCTTTCTATACTGAAACTTGCATATAGTCATTCAGTATCTTAGTAGTTATAGCTTTCTCCTGTTCTGAATTTATATTATAATAATTTTTAATATGCAAATATTCTGGACCGCTTCAAGCTTCACAGAGTCATTAAACATCATGATTCACACATAAGTACTCGAACTGACTGATAAACCCATAGGAAGATCCATACTCTTCACCCCAACAACATCCACCAAGTAAAGCTCTTCACGAGGGCCCATGAGTATCCAAAATCTTTCGTTTTATGTGGCACTCTTCGTCTTATAAACAATGGTTCTCCATACATCCCTATCCTTGTATGCATCTTTTGATTCCTTGACGTCCATACACCTCTTCATGGAAACTCTTGTCTTTCTACGACTCTTTATATCTCTTCACTTCAAAGTCTCATTCATATTTCTTTCACTCTCATCAATCAATGTTCCTTCTACACGACATCCTTTGAGAACACACTCATTACTGACCAATCACGTTCACTCCTATCATTCTCCTGGAATCATCGACTGATTCTGCTATAACAATCTTATCATCTGTAAACGCCTTTCCACGCACTTTCACTGTCCCGAGATCAATACCTTCCTCGTCTAAGAGAGCCTTTCTTGGACATTTGTCCATGTATATATCGAACATCCAGGTGGACATATCGCAACCTTGCCTAACGCTTTGCTCAATATTAAACCAATCGCTCAGTTGTTCATTTACTCTTACACTTGCCTTACTATCATTATGTATTGTTTTTATTGTTTTCAGAAGCCAACCATTCACTCCATACTCTTTCAGGACTTCCCAAAGCTCAATTCTATCCACCTCATCGGAAGCTTTTTCCAGATCAACAAATGCACAGAAAACTCTTTTTATGATCCATTTCAAGCTAAATATCCGATCAGCACATAACCTTTCTGGCATGAATCCACATTGGGCTTCCCAGATCCTTTCTTTTGTTATTCCCATGACCTTACCAATGAGTACTTTGGTAAATATCACGGTACTCAGTAGCCTAATCGCTCTATAATTATCACAGCCACCTATATCACCCTTTCCCTTGTAGAGTGGAACAATAATCGCCTTTCACCAATCATCTGGAACTTCACAGTCCTCAGCATACATATTTATAAATTTGCTCAGCCACACAAACAAATATCCGTCACCGCTCTGAAGCATTTCAGCGGAGATTCCATCTACACCCGCAGTCTTCTATGTCACAGTTAATATGCTGCATAGCATGACCTCCACACAATATCTTGAAAAAATCACTCATACAATCTTTTACTCTATTTGTATCTCATACCATTTCACCATAAGTATTCTTAATTCCGATCAACTCAGTGCTAGTACTTCCTTTCCTAATCTTCTTAACCCATTTCGAAAATGATTTCTTACTTCCTCCAAAATCATTTTGCATTTTTTATCTCCTTCCGCTTTGATTCTATCCTTGCTTTCTTCTACTAGTATTTTCACTCTTCTTTTTTCTATCCCTATCATGAGTAAGCAAGGAAAATTATAAAATATTTTTAATGATAACATCTGAGTGTTTTTATTATATGGATTACATTTTTATGTATCTATTTCTCATTGAAAAATATAAAGTTGTCGTTGAGTGACGTAATTCACGGTTTCGGAAGGCACAAGTTTTAATTCATTTGCAGCGGATCGAAATATTTCTTCTCATTATTCTGGACCACCTGGCATATACGTCCTGATGAACCAAAATTGTCTTGCATTTTGCTTAATCGACCCACGGGTTTCGCCACTCTTCGGATGCAGAATTCAGCAAGGCTTGTGTAGATCGAGGATTACATCGCCCCCAATATTTGAATTTTGCACCTGCAACAACTATTAATACACTGTTAAAAAATTCTGTTGGAATTTTACAAAAAATGTCTTAGAAATTTATTTTTGAGACGCATGGTAACGTTACTATGCAGGATATTATGTATTGTAATGTTGCGGAAAAAAGTTTTTTTGAAAAATTGAAATTCGCAGACACCGAGAATCGAACTCTACCCGCCGAACTTCTAGGTCGGGTATCCTAAGCGCTGGACTAGGAAGTATATTAATGCACAGAGAGTCAGATCTGAAATTTACTGTTATTACTCGGCTACAGGTCGTATTTCTTAACCGATTTTTACGATTTTTCAAGAATGCTCAGGATTTGAAGGGAATTTGCGATTTTTTACCTTTGATTTGAGTGCAGAAATATATAAACAAATATTATGGAAAAATTGAAAAAATTGGACATTTCAGCTTTACGAATTTTTATTTTAAGAAAAACTGCTGAAATAAACTCACGATTGGCCAGAAGTATTGAAACTGCACTGATAGAATAGAAATAATCCTACTGAAATTGTCCAACAATAAGTTAATAGTGATTGTAAGACCGAACATAAGGCATTGAATACTGATTTTCATAATTGCTAATAACGATTTCTATAAACAAATATATCAATGTGCCGTTTTCTCGTAAAAAAAAATGATTTTTTCTTCAATTATGGTTGGTGTTAGCAATTATGAAAATTCTTCGGGGTATATAGCGACGATCATTATTTACAATAGTTGTAAGTGAATAAAATATAAAAATAAATGGCAATTTTTATCATTTTTAATTAAAATTTCTCTAAATTCTAAATTGAAAATTTTCTTGTCGAAAGAGTTTTCGTCTTCACTAAATTTGAGCACAATCATAATTATAATTAAGCTCAAGCAAGATTGTGTATTACATATTGTGTATTAAAACTTTATTTTCATAAATATTACGAGTACAAAAAATATTTATGATTGTTATAAACAATTTGATAAGTTAATGGTCTAAAAAGAATATTCTTGTACTTTATGTCATAGTCCGGCCGATAAGGTAACCAATTATGCATTTCGTGTCATAAAGGAGGATATTTTTTTTATGTATTTGGCACCCCAAAGAATGATTTTAAGGTGGAAGGCAACCTTGATAGAGAACTTATTCACCTAGGTACTTTTATGAAAAGTTAAGTGAATTTTTGTTATACTTCCTAAACAAATGTGGTAAATATGAATCCCTAATCATTTGAAGTGTATATTGATCAACTAAATCAATGTCAGGGAACTGATATAAGGTAATAATTACAGAAAAGTTTCATAATTGATGTAAAAAATAAACTTTTGCCAAATATTTGTGAGAAAATTCCTGAAGGAAAAGAAATTTTTAATTAAAATGATGAAAATATTCCTCCAGCTTTTTTTAGAACATTCTTTTATTATAATATTATTAAAATATCTGTCCCCTGCGTGCGAACATTCTCATTTTTCTCTTTTTAATGTTATTTTTTGCGACTAAAGCAAAAACTATGCATTTTAATAAACAAATATTCAACAGGAAATTTGTGGAACTTTTCGAGATAAACAATTTTTCGTCTTAACATTTTTTCGTATTATGCATAGTTTGGCTACAAAATGGTATTTTTTATGTTTAATAACATGCGGATGCCTTTCATCTTCAAACGATTTTTTTAAGGTTTATATAGATAAAAAAGAAATAAAATTGCTTGTGACAGAACTTGCACAATTCACTTTAAAAATGGTCATTATCTGCCGGACTATTGTGGGCTTACCTGAAATTATCCTAATAGTAAGGATAATTTTTGAAAAGTTTTGATATGAAACATTCGGATGTGAAGATGATTATTCAAAGTTTTTTTAATGGAATTTGTAATAATAATCACAGACATTAATTGTTAATTGCTATTATTGATTTAATATCAAAATTAAGCTTATACTAAAAATAATTGCAGAAAAAATATTTTTTCTACGGGGAAACGGCAGATTGAGACATTTCATTACAGAAATTATGGTCAAAAATACATATTGATCGTGACTGATGAAGCCTGTAGCCTCAAAATGTTTATAACAATAGTAAATGTTAGCATATGTACATTTTCCGCTACAAATTATGACTCCTATGAAAAATCTTAGTGATTAGAGTAAAAAAAACATTTTTTTATGAGAAGAAGACACAGGTAATAATTTGTTCATACAAATTGTTTATAGTAATTAATTTGAACTTCAATAGGATTCTTTCTGTTCCATGAGTGCATTTTCAATAATTTTGGAAAATAGTGAGTTTATTTTCGCATTTTTTCTCAAGATAAAAATTCATAAAACTGAAAATTCCAATTTTGACACATTATTTGTTTGCATATTTTTGTACGGAGAAAAAAATTTGAAAATCGCTAGCCACAGTTCTCCTAAAAATTTAATGTCAAAAATTTCTAAAAGAGAAACATCAAATTCGGTTGATAAATACGACCTGTAGCCGTTTATGAACAGTAAATTCCAGATACAGCCCGCCATGCAATGGTAAGTCTTGGCAATTATTTCCCACTGTGATATTACACTTAGAATGTGGATAAATTTTCGAAACTGAACTATGTCGCATTGAACCTTTCAAAGTTTAACAATTTAGAAATGGAAGTAATTGAGGTTGATGAAGTTTGAATTTCAAGCGTTTAAAAGTGAGCCATTTGTAAAAGCAGTATTTTAAGATATTTGAAAAAGTGATTTTCAGAAAATGGAAAAATGTTTTTTTGCAACAGCATGAAAATGGCGATACTGCGTGTCTACAAAGTGTGTGCAAAGTACCAGTTTCCTCTACCGGGAGTTTAGCATGCGGGAATATGGTTTCTTCGCACACTTTTCCAGTATCGAAATATTCCTGCATGCAAAACTCTGCGGAAATACTTTATCTTCGCAAGCTAATCTCACAGTAGTGGAATCTGGCACTTTGCGCACACTTTGCAGATATGGAAAAATGCCGTTTTCATTCATTTTTGGTAAAAATTATCGTGTGTCACACCGCGAGAAGTTGACCATTCAACGAGTGTAATTCTAGTGGAATAGCCAACTTCTCGCCCTTGTTACATAATACACTATTCTATACAACAGACCTGAACGGCAGGTTCTTCTGTAGCATTTGAATGTCAATGTAGAGTAAGTCACGTATTTACCATCTTGCAGTACACAAATTGCGTGAATCGCCAAGGGGACCTATATAAAAAGTAATAAGAAAAGTGATAAGTGATAAGAAAAGTAATTTTGTACTAGGAAATTATAATAGTGCGGAAACGTTGCCTTTATAGAGGACTAAAACTCCCCAATTTTTTTCTCTCAATGGTTTGATATTCTTGTCACCCCTTTTTGATTGAAATTTTAAATTTTGACATTTTTAAAAAATTGTTTTATAAGAGGAAAAATATTGAGGAATTTTTCGTCTACTTCCTTTAGCTGTGAATAAGAATATTGAATTCAAAATCCGAAAAAAATAGTTCTTATACAAATCATTATCTTTTGAAGATTACAATGGGCATATTATCGGGCAGTTGCAAAGTTCTTACTTGATTATAATTGCAAAAATATTTGCGTATTTAAAAAAAAAAGAAAGTTTGGACGGTTTTTATTTTTTTTCAAGTAAACAAATGAACGAGTCATAACGTGTGGCCCACAGTTTTGTAGATCTTTCTATGACCTACAATTCGTAACTTAACTATGTTTCCTGTCAGAAAAATAGTTTCGTTACAATAAGAGAAAAACCTGAATCCACAGTCAGATTTCAGATATCAACTAGAAGGCGAGATTTCTGAAAACTTGGTTTTCTTAGCACGCAATTTTGGGAAAAGAATCATTTTCCAATATAAAAAATATCTTGTAAAATTATATTTACTTACACCGCATTTAGCTTTGCAATTAATCCAGGCCCAATTACTCTGCGGAAAATATCATTTCAATTAGTACAAGTACTATTCATAAAAGTGTGTATAGTTCGATATTTTGAGATTGCACAAATTGTTACAAGAATGCAGTCTGGGTTGAATGGAGGTATTCAAGAAAAACCGTTTGCACAAAGAATTCTAGTACATAGTCACATTTTCATTATTGCAAATACCCTTCTTGGGTGAAACGCAGAAATAAATGTTTGATTTTATAATAAAAAATGAATGATGAAACAATTTCTATTAAGAAATACTGGACATATTTGTTCGACTCGACATGTTCACAAATTAACACTTTACGTGAAGCACAAGTGACTTTAATTTTGTAACATGAAGCTCGCTCGGCCAGTTTTGCCAGACAAAATATCCGCAAAGTGCTTTACATCTATTATATTTCCCTTGTATTTCTTGACGTGTTCAACTTCTCTTACAATGTTCAGGCACCGCAAGGTACTTTCCGTATATTTGTCCATTTTACAGGTATTCCGTCGATTTTCGCAATTTCAGCAATTTTAAACATTCAGTTTTTATCATAAAAAATTAAAAAATTCAATTTGAATTAAGATTGTCACACGCAGCTTACCCACACGATTCCACTGATACCGAAAACTCATTTATCACAAAAATATTGCTTACTAATTCTTTTCCGTTGTCGGGCAGAGTATCCTAAATGTGAAGAATAAAAATATCTTGTATTATATATCACTTCCAGAAAACATTACTTAAATTAAAGAAATGTACTACTTAATACATCCAATTGAATAGTTTTTTGATCGAAGACAATTTTACTTGTTTCATGAAAGACACCCGTGCAGAATTTTCGAAAGGGTTTTAGTGGGGCTCTGGCGAGCTTTCCCTATTTCAAGTCGCGCTCTAGTGGAAGAAATAAGTCGGGGTCCCTTCGATAACGTAACTTTTTTGTCTATGTGGGTCCTAATAGACTTTTTAGAAGTGTTCTAGCGGGGAACGCCCTTCTACAACCAAACTAAAAAGTAGGGCCCTTGTGGGGCATATGGGGGCATTTGTTCACTTAACAGGGTTGCTACAAGCATGACTTTTAGGTTTTCCAGGTCTAATTTTGAAAAAATTCCAGGTCCACTTTTCAAAACAATTCAGTCAATTAAATTAAATTATAACACATTATAATGCAATGATAATGGCTCATCAATAAGTTTTATTGGATTCAAAACGATTTTCAATAATATTTTCATGAAACTGAAAAAGTATTCTGTAATCATAACCATATTATTTTTTTTTATTATTACTTTAAGAACAATTATAGCCTAACTATTTATGTGAAGATTAGGATCACATTTCAAAATAATAGTAATCAAAAAAGACTCTGAACTTTCTAACAAAGTTAAAAAAAACTTTTAGATCGCAGAAACTAATAAAATTGTCTACTGAAATTTAGCAAAATTTAATCAGTTCACGAATTTCTTCTTTAACATCTTCCAGTTCTTTTAGCTTTTCCCATTGAACCTTTCGTTTCTTTTCATTTAATTCTTGCACTTTGTCTGATATTTGCCTCTTCCTCAAGTTTCCTCAAGTTCAAATCGTTTTAATGAAAAAAATCACTTCGTATCAATTTTCAAACATAGAATTCGCTATAAAATACTAAATTATTAAGACTTTGAAATAGAGACGATTAAAAAAGTTCCATTCATTTTTTCAAAATTCCATGACTTTTCCAGGTTTTCCAGTCATTTTTTTGAAATTCCATGACTTTTCCAGGTTTATCAGTCACTTTTTCAAAATTCCATGACTTTTCCAGGTCTTCCAGGTCTTCCAGGTCTTGTAGCAACCCTGCTTAAACTACATTAGATTGACATATTGTTAGAAATTCTCTGATAATATGTAAATCCGATTTAGTATAAGTAAATCTAGTATAAGTAGGTCTTCAAACAATTCCAAATAGTATGCAGTAAGATTGCCCTGTAAATCATCATAGAATTTCCATATCACGTCCGAATCTTCAACATTCGAACATTATTTAAAACAAATACATTTTTACATTTTCACACTTAAAGCACGTAAGACTCTTCAAACTGATGTTTAGACATTTACTTTTATACTATGTTTTCTGCAGAACATTGAAGATTAGAGGTTAAGATTTAGAAGTCACTACACAATTTCATGATATATACAAACTCATGATATATTTTCATATTTATGATATGCAACCACAATCAAAATTTTAATGAATAATTAATCAAATGTTAAAATTTTTTATCTTTTATAGACAATTCACCATGTGGCAGGCTGGCAGCAAACTTCTAAGATGGCGTCAGTCGATGTGCATCGCCTGTGGCGCGCAGCGCCAATTCGGGCGGCAATTCAAAATATGAATGTAGTTTAATTTTTAAATGCTTGACGTTTTGCAGATAAGGAAATCTCAAATTTGATACTGAACCTATATTTTTTCGCAAACAAATTCTTAAGCATGAAATATGAAAAATCGTATATTTATTCAAACATTTTAAATTATTTTCTTTATTTTGAACACTCAAAAAACATCACAAGGTCAATTTTCAGAAACATTTTGAGTCAGTGAAAGATACTGTAGGGTAAAGAAACTATTTTTCACTATTTTTGAAACTATTGTTGGATCATCCGAAATTATAAATAGAAGGGAACGAGTTTTTCGATATTAAAATTTGAGGGAAAAAATAGTGAAAATAGAAAACTTCAATTAATTTGACTTATTTTACTGTATAAGTTTCGAAAATTTGTGTTACCTCGTGAAAAATTATTTTTAAAAAATTAATTCGTTCTTCTTTTACAAACACTAAATTTGAGCATAATGTTACTGAATTCTCAAATATTGCAAGAATTTAACAAATAAATGTAGCAAATTTGTTGATTGTTTTCTTAACGTATCAGAGATTTTGATATTCATTTTCAATCTAAGTACAGTATGTTTTAATTCAACATTCATCTGGGTAGATTCTCCTTATCTATGCAAACCAAGAATTTTTTTATTAGAGCCTGACAGGGCCCTTATCAGTTTTTTTCTGAACTAGAAACTCAAAAAGGGGCCCCATCAGAACCCAACTTCAAAAAGGGAAAGATGAACAAATTTCTGCACGGGCTGTTTTTCAAATGAAAAAGTCATTCCACTCAAATAAATTCTTTGTTAATAGAGGGTGAAACAAATACTTGATAGATTTAAGCAAATGTTTGTTTGATTAAAAAAAGTACAAACATTTTCTTGAGTGAAGTAGAACTTACCGCATGGGCAAAGGCGGCCGAGAACAAAGTTGCGATGGCTTTAAAAATAAAACATAAGCATGCTTATTTATTTGTTCATTTCTAGTTGAGTTTCATAGAAGTGAGATCAAGTTTTATTATAAAACATTATAAAAATTCACAACCAAGCTAGATGAAGCTTTTTTTCAGCGAGTCTCGATTAACTTCAACCTGAAAGGCCTTACATATCACGTTTTATTCTGATTATACTTCTGGCATGTCCCACGATCATTCTAAGCCCAAAAGAAAAAAAATTGCCTTAGCCCTTTTAGACAAAACTTAATTTTTAATTTTTTTAAAAGAGGTTAATCAACAGATCTTCATGAAAAAAAGTTAAATGAGGTATTTCATTGGCTTAAATCATTCATTTTATCATCCAAGAAAGTTCTGCAGCAGCTGAATATCGAGCGAATAATTTTTTTAAAAATTCCAGTTTTTGTGAAATAACTCATTTCCTATATGCATCTCTGGTCAAAATTGTGAGTAAATGAATAAAATAATTTTCAGTTTTCAGCAAATCTAAAAGAAAACATTACTCTAGCTTTAATGGCACCGAAATTATGGCCTTCTGGAAATTACCCTTTTTATGAAATTTTGTTGAACATGTTCCTGCGTGACTTTTCGACGTTTTAACAATTACCTGACAGAACGACGAAATTCTAACTTCATTAATTAAAAACGAAACATTGAAACTCGTGAAGAAAAAATTTGCACTATCATAGATGTATCATCCTCCAGAAACGAAAAATTATTAAAAAAACATATTGAACGAAATTCCATAAAAAGAGTAATTTTCAGCAGGCCATAATTCTGGTTCTATTAGAGATAGAGCGAAGCTTTTTTTTTTGATCGACTCAAAATTGAATATTCTTTCATTAATTTACTGACAACCATCATCTGTGATGTCAGAGAATGAGCTATTTTGAAAAACGAGGAATTTTAGTTAAGAAATGATGTTGAACAAAATTTTATAGGAAAAGGGTCATATTCAAAAGGCCGTAATTTCGGTTCTGTTAGAGCTAGAACAAAGTTTTTTTTATCAACTCGAAATTGTTTCTTCTTTCATCAATTTACTGACAAATTTCACCTGCGATGCTCAGTAAATGAGTTATTTTGGAAAACGAGAAATTTCATTCAAAAAAGGATGTTAAACAAAATTTGATGAATGATGCTAAACAAAATTTCATAGAAAAAAGGTCACTTTCAGACGGCCATTATTTCGATGTTATCAGAGGTAGAGCAATGTTTTTTTAGATCTACTCAGAATTGGGTCTTCCTTAAATAATTAACTGGCAATTTTTACCAGAGGTGCAAAGGAAATAAGTTATTCCACGAAAGCTAGAGTTTGTTGTTTTTTTTTTTGTTTAAATTGTTCGATCAAAACCGATTTCTGAAGGCAATAACTCCGCAGCTTTCAGAGGTTCAAAATTCGACGTTCTTTTGTTCAACAGGAAGTTTCATGTACACTAACTCTTGTACAGGTACTTAGAACTTGGTATGAACTGGAAAGGAGCAATTTTCAAAAAACTAAGTTTTGCCCACCTTTTGATGAACTGAATGGTTTACCCCAATGAAATTCCACTTTTAACTTATTTTCATGAAAATATGTTGATTACCCTCTTTAAAAAAATTAAAAATAGAGTTTTCTCAAAAAGGGCTCAGTTAATATCAGTGGTTTAGTACCCTGACTAATATAGATCAAGGGTACTGAGACCCTGTTCTAAATTACATTCTAAGTTAAAAATTAGAATAAATTGTATTATTTGAACGAAATATAAACCTAAATGCGCCAGACAGCAGTGCTGTGATAGATTTTCTGTTGTATTCCGAAATTTCAGAGAGATATCTGCTTCAAACTTAAAATAAGAAGGCGGAAAAATTGTACATATCTTTTTTCACTATATATAATTTTTTCGCCCGGCAAATATATGAAACGATCGGTAATTCATGACATTTAAAGCAATATACAGCATATGTTTTATTTATTTTCAATATTTTTTCATTAATTAATTTTCAGTATATGTTATAAAAAGATGTATTAACGAATACGGAATTCATAAACTGTCATAAACGAGTCATAGAAGTATGTTTTTTTTTAAAGATTATTACTTACTTATTAAGAAAGCGAATGTTACTTTCTCCGTCATTTTGAAAACTGAACCTTAAGACAATCTTCTTCCAATAAAGATTTTCTTCGGAAAAAACTCGTAAATTAACGAAGTTTGGGCAGTAACTGAATACTTGAAGAATGATAACAGTCGTTGACACAATTTCCTTGTTCAGTATTTCCGTACATGTGCTGAGTAGGTTATCAAAGTTTGGTACAAACAAAAATGATTTTGAAATCTCGAAATGTGTAATTTAGTGTTCGAATACACAAAATATTTTGGGAGCAAAACATGAAATTACCATGAAAATATTATATTAGTTTTTAAATTAAATATGGAAATTAACTAAATTTACTAAATTAATTTTATCTTAGTTATGTTACTGTACCATTATGAAAATATTGTTTAAGTGCAATTCTATATAAATGTTAAAGGTTCAATTTTAATTTAATTTTAAATTTTAATTTTTTTAAGAATGGGTGTGCTCTTTCTGCTTTTATTTATTATTTAAATCAGCTCTAGAGCATAATAAATATTTTATTTTTGACCACTTGGACCTAGAAAATGCGGACAATGTCCGCTACATCATTGATTACATATTTTTACACTTCAGTAGTCTTATTTACATGTACGTATTTCCTGTTACATATGACTCTCCTTAACTTAAGGCCTTAAGTAATCGCCTTAACCTATCGTGTGATCCTATCGTTTTAACTTAACGGTAAACGCATTAACTTAACGCTTTATAACAGTGCCTCGTTTCAACGCATCGCCCTATGCTTCGCATTCCTATATCTTCACCTCAACTCTTCGCCTTAACTTATTCTTTTTACTCTGTGCCTCGTGATTATTGCTGGCTTTTCTCTATTACTGCCTATTTATTCATATATCTCTTCATCACAAAAATTATCCATTTTACATTTTTCTCTCGAATTTTCTTAATTTCTATTGCCCACAAGACTACATATTCCCCCCCTTTCTACCATCTTCTTTTTTCATTCCAATTTCCTCAGCCAATCCAACACCTCTCCCTTTCGTTTACCATGCAGAATCATTTCCATTGTCATGCTTCCTTTATCTATTTCTCCACAATCGTTTAACTAATGCTTTAATGTTGTTCTGCCTCTCTCACATAACATGCACTTTCTTCCTTCCTCTTTATCTCAGTATTTATTCTACTCTTCTGCGTTTTCACATCTCACACGCGCAATTAATTTTTGAGATTCCCTTTCTCTTTTGTTCTCCAAACACTTTGCCATCTCCTCTTCTTTAATCCATTTATACTCGTATTCCTCACTATATTTAACTTCTCTCATTTTATTTATATTCTTTGCTTAAAAACTTCTTTATCTCTTTCTATCAAGTCTTGTTATATATTCATTTCCCTTCCATGCATTTCCTTGACCCATTCTTTTGACCCCCCATACCAATTCATCCATACCTTCCTTTTGCTTTCATTCCATTCTCCTCCCCTCTTCCGTTTTCTCTTCCCCTTAAGCATGCTTCCACTATAGTTTCGCCCTAACGTCACTCCCTTCTACTTTGCTTTTCTTTAATTTTTCAATCTGTGCTTTTATCTTTTCATTCTTCAACTCCTTTTCGTCTTCTTTTAATTTACTTCTCTGCCAATTATTTGTTTTCTTTCCACTGGAGCTTTAAAACATTTCTTGAAAATATTCCCTTCATTCTACGATGCCAATCTTATCCTCTATTCCTCCTCATTTTATCAGTAAACTTATATGCCTCCCCTTCTGTTTTAATTCTACTTACTTCCTTCTCTAATTCCCCTTTCTTCTTTTCCGTTTCCTGTTTACATAACCCTCTATATTCGTTCCTGGCTGTGACATAAACTTTCCTTTCCCTTTTTCCAATATTTATACTCTTTTTTAACCTGCCTTTTCTTTTTCCTACATTCATTTTTCTACCACGCATTTGTCCAATTTCTATCCTTTTCCGTCCTATTTTCAAATTTCTTAGTGATTCTAGTGTTTTTTCGTTGTAAATCCCTCTATCCCTCTATCCACACATCTTTCTCAATTAATTCCCCTTTATTCTTTATTAACTCTTTCCTGGTTCTGCTTTTTAGATACACCCCTATTGAGTGGTGATCTGATTCTACGCTAGCTTCTATTTTCATTTTTTTTACACTCCCCTAACCCTCTATATTAGTGATTACCAGAGAGCGGACGAGCCCAGTGTGAAGTCGCTCACCGAGCCCAGGTTCGGCTCCTTCGTTGCGGAAAACTGCCGCATGGTGAGAAGTGGTGGGAGTTGTCGCTCTATTTTCTTTTCCCTCTACTCAGTGCTGTCCGCTAATCACAGTCAC
>JAUMHM010000083.1:39868469-39888122 GCA_032362435.1 Melikaiella ostensackeni
AAAAAAATTTGAAACTAATACATCTTGAAAGAAGAATAAACCCCGAATCAATGAATAAATGGATAAATTTTTGACCCGGATTTTTTTCTTGAAACCTCCATAACTTTTGACCTAATCAAGATATTTACAGTTTTCTTTTTGATTTTAATAGCGGTTTTTCTGAAAATATTGGAAGTTTTTTTTTCTCAAAAACCCTACACTTGTATTTTTAACCAATTTTTACATTCTCAACATAATGAGTGAGTGAATCCGAAAAACAGGTTTTACGATGGTGCCTGCCTGTCGTTGGCGTTGTCGTCGTTGTCTTCTTTATACCGGATAACTTTTGAAAGACTAATCGGATTTGGTTGCATTTCAGAACACATTTTAAGGGACCAAGAAGAAAGATCAAGTTCGTTAACCAACTATTTTGGATGAAAATTCAAAAAGTTAGAGCATTTTCAAAGTGTTTCAAATCACATTTCTCAAGATTTGAAAATTCTATGTGCGGGTATGCGTAGTACTCAAAAAGGCTAACAATTTATCGTAATGACTTTTTTCGATAAAAAAAAAATTACCAGAGTTATAGTACTTACGAAATTCAAAAAAACAAACGAAAATGAAAATTTTAAGCCAAACAACGCACGATATAAAAAAAAGTCATAAAGAGAAAAACGTCGCTTTTTGAACACCCTACAAAATTGTCATGAGAACTTTTTGAATTTTTTTGAAGAATCAAAAATTTAAATTTTGACCGCACAAAAAATAATAAAAAATCAAAAATTCAATTTTGCAATCAAACTATGCAACATACGGAAAAAGATGAGGAAACAAAAATTATGCACCCAAAAAACATCTACAAATTTGTTTTTAATCACTTTTTGCTAAGACGCGTAGTTTTTGTTTTATTCGTAAAAAACAACATTAAAAATAAACAGAATTAAATTTTTGTTTGTTTGTTTGTTTATGTGTAGGAATGAATGCATTCATTTATGATAAACTTGGAATTTGGCTTTCGAAAAATAATGTGTCACGTTATTGAAATTTATTTTCCCAAACAATTTTAGAGATATCATGATTTTATATTCACAAGATCTATCAATGTTTCCTTTATTAGTGAAAATATTAATCGATTTTCATGAACTTTTTTTTCCATTTTTTTTTAAAATTATATCAGGAAATTCATTCAGTTAATTAAAATTTAATTGAACCATGTTCTTATAATTTCAGTTATCGTAACAGGTCTTAATCTCATTACAATGAAAGGGTCATTCTTGGCAGGTACCCGAAAGTAGCCGTCTGCTCGCAGCGGGTAGCCTGCCTCGGAGCTTGCCGAGCTGCCGGGCCCGGGGTGGCATCCCTTTGCCCGCGGCAAGCTACCTTGCCGCCGGCAATAGTTTGGGAAACGCTGGTGTAGATCACCAGAGAGCGGACGAGCCCAGACTCGGCTTCCTCGCTGCGGAGAACCGCCACATAGGGGGAAGTGGAGGAAGAGCGCGCGCGGGCATTTGAATGTCAGTGACTGTGATGAGCGGACACACCACTTCCCCCATGCGGTGGTTCTCCGCAGCGAGGGAGCCGAACCTGGAATCGGTGCGCAACTTCAGACAGAGCTCGTCCACTCCCTGTAGATCACTATTTCTTAATTGATTCGCTAATTGAAATTCGGACAGCTTTTTTAAAATCAGAAAATTTTTTGTTTGCAAACTTTTTGCTCACTCCTCCATAGGTAGTTATTTAGAACTTTGCTTTTTGATTTCGCGCCACTGCACTGTGCCGATCGTTTTGCGTGAATAATGAAGCCGCGCGACCGCACTGAAAAATTAGGTAAAGTCTCCGAAAGTTGCAGAGTGTCCAACAATTTTTTTTGAATCGATGCGGAAAATTATAAGGAATCAAAATATTTATATCAAAGAAAAATGAAAAAAATGCTTTTGAGCGAAAAAATGAATTAAAATTTTGTTTTTATTTTCTAAGCTCCCTTATTATTTTTTTTAATTGCATTAAAAAGGCCTAGAAATTATACGCTGCATCTGCAAAAATCATTAAAATTCAGTCAGCGATTTTAGAGATATGGAGTTTTTAAAAAAGTCGGGTCTTAAAATTCAAAATAGTGTAAATCTCTGAATTCTGACTCTAAACTAAAGTATCTCCAAGTTTTATAAAAATCGCTATACCCCTACAACTCGGATATTCAGGAAACGGATTGACCCAGCTTTTGAAATCTTTCACTTTGGCATACATGCATTGTATTCTTGTTAGTAAAATATATAGTCCAAATTGGTATCAGATTTAAAAATAATATTGAGGGGTTCGACGGAGCCTTGGTTGTCAATTTATTTAGTTTCCTCTTAATTCGCGAGAAGAGAGATCTTTCCCATAATAAAAAGCTACATGTTTAAAAATAAAATGAAATAAAGCAATCGACAAAATAGAGACATATTCACAAAAAAGGCCTCCTGGGACCCCTATTTATTTTTTTTGTAAGTGTTTTGAAAATCTTAGTGAAATATTTCATCAATATGAATATGACCCAATTATGCCAAAGAAAAAGAATCCATTAGAAGGGTTAATTAAAATCAAATTCCCATTTTTCGCGAAAAACGGGCTTGCGTGACTCCTAAATACTTTCTTTTTTAATTCTTCCAAAGAAGATCTGCGAAAAAGAATCAATTGTACGCATGCCGAAGTAAAATAATTCAATCGCAATCATTCCCCTTCTGAGAATGAAGTTTTCTGTAAAATCTTATTTTGTCGCTTTTCGAATTATTTTTGCGGCCCTCTCGAAAATCGTTTGAGTTTTTGCAAAAATTGGGTGGTCATTGGATACAACGTTAAAAAGCATATCAAGATCACATGTCCTCTTTTATTGAAAAGTTTCTCACACTATTTCCTACGCTACACACGCGATTTGTGATCTTTCAACAAATAAATTTTTTTCCAAAAAAAGCTCAAAAACCAGATGTATCAATAAAAAATTGAGGGCAAACCTGCATTCAACACGACAAATCACTTCAGAAAATAATTATGTACACCTCCCGTTTCATGAATAGTACATGGATCACATTTTCTTTACCAGTGTGATTTATGGACATCGAACCAAACAAAAACGTGAAATATATCAAATTATACGTATACTAAAATACCAAATAATTCTCTCAAATTCAAAATCCCATTTTAAAACCTCAGATTAGCGTAAGTAGCATATTGAAAGTGAGAAAAATACTTGTAAGCATTGTATGCATGCGCAAAAACGTTTTATTCCCAGAGCTCAGAAAAATATTTTTAATCATTTTTTCAATTGTTTGAAATTGCGTATTCCTGTTAACTCAGACTGAAATTGAGGATATTCGTGATTTTCTATATTTTTATATTCGTTTTTCAAACAATCCAACAGGTTCGAATTAGCGTACAATTTTATTTAAAAAATATATATAAGTATATAAAATATAAAATATATATAAGTATATAAAATAAGTGTTTCCAGTTAATGGTTTTTAGCGAATTCAAATCTTTACCGGTGAATTAAAATGTTTTGGTTTCAATTACTTGCGATATCGCCCTCATGCTTTCCTTTTATAGTTATTTTAACATTTTTTTAGGTAATTTAATGAAAACTTGGGGTTTTAAAATGTAGTACAAGTTTTAATTGCTATAATATTCATTAATATTCACACACGATAAGTAATAATTAATACATTATTTTGATAAGTGTATTTCTTTATGAAGTGATCTGAACTGAGGTCCCAATCGAACTACACTGCCCCAGGAGTCTTCTGGTGAACACTCCTCATCCGAAACTCTGCCAACCTCAGCCCAGACCAGTCACTGTCTAGACTACCACTTTTCGGCGACTGCGCTTTCGCACCGGCTGAAGACCTTCTTTGATCATAACTCTGCTCGACATTCGGCCTACCTGGCCACTAGGTCTTCCTCGAAATGAGAAACTTTATTTTGTCCTACAAGATATGACTAAGAAGAGGTAAACGCTGTGCGTCAACTAGACGTCCCGTTACAGGAGTGATCAGTTTCCTCGAAAGTATACACTAATCCACAGCTGACACTGAAAAATATTAAGATTAGGAATTAAATGAATAGGAACATCTTAGAAGCTCAATTTACGCTTTGTAAGGGCCATTCAGATAAAACTCAGATGCTCCCAAACTTAGTTTTACTGGTTATAGACCCTGGTCTTGACCTCCGCCTATTACTCCATCCAGGATGAGTTTCACCAGTTCTCAACCTAGAAATACCAGACTGAGCCTAGTCTTTTCCTGACTTCCGCCTAGTACTCAACATGGGAAAAGGTTGATAAGTTCTCAACCTAGGAATACTAGACTTGACCTAGTATTAGCCTCGCCAACGTCCGTTTGGTCACAATCCTGACAAAGAATTACACCTCAGGAGGGTTGACTCCGACTAATACTTCCATCATGTGAAACACAGCTCTCGAGAAATCTGGCTTAATTCAATGCAGATTCCACTGCATTCACTCACCAGCTCACTGCGTAGCATCAAATGTGACCCATCTCTCCATGCTGTCTACCGCAACAGTACTGCGCAGGTTCGGCGATTTTTTCAGATCCCGACGATCTTGTACCTCATACCGATCATTGAACAGAACTGCTGTTACTTCAAAGGGCATTCCGCCATGGTTACCAGCTTCCTACTCTCGCCAGTAGGAAAGAAATGTGCATCCACCATAACGGAGTCTCCAATAGAGTACGAGGGAGGTTTGAGCCTGCGAATATCGAACCTCCTTTTCTGTTGTACTTGCTCTTCATCCGTGGACGCCTTCGCCGTAGACCTCAAATCCTGCAAGTCAACCTGATCCAATGTGTCTTGTATCGCCGCAAGTATTTTGCGTCGGCCACACAACGCGGCCTGTAGCCAAAGAGGATCTGAGTTGGTGACATTCACGTAGTCCTGTTGACCGAGCAGTTGATCGCACTTTGGACTTTCTCGACATTTTCGTCCCACGAATCCTCTGCACTTCCAGCGCTCAAAACTCAAAACTGTGCGATTCATTCGCTCGCACCGCCCGTTCGCACGTGGCGTTGCGACTGTGTTGAGTACGTGCCTGATGCCATATTCCACACAGAAGGACTTGAAGGTGTGAGATGTGAAGGCCGTTCCTCTGTTGCTAATTATCCGGGTGGGTACTCCAAATATCGCAATCAACTGACTTAGTGCCTTCAGCACTTGTTTAACCGACGTATTGCGGTCAGACTCAAAAATACAGAATTGAGTAAAACCATCCACTATGGTGAGAATTTGTATATTTTCGCGCATACTTCGTGCAAAACGTTCAACATTATCGAGATGTTATGTATGAAATAGAATGACCATTTTTCCCATTGGATGTAAAAACCCAGGCTTGCGCCCGACTGCGGATTTATAGTACAAACAATTCAGGCATGCATTGACGTATTTGGAAACGAGTTTTCTCATCCCCTCAAACCAAGAGTGCTCTCGCACTGTCTCTAACGTTCTTTCAAGTGCAAAATGTACTTGTCCATAGTGACATAGATATACCAACCATATATTACCCGTGTCAGTCCTTCGAAAGACAATACCTTCCTTGAGCTCATACTCTTCAAAGTATTGTTTAGTATCTGACTGTCTGTCGCCTGGTAGACTTGTGCACCAGGACGATGCACGATCTCGAAATTTCAGTCCTGGAGATACACCCACCATCGAGCAACTCGAATCTGCTTACCATTCTTATTTGCAGTAGCACGTACGTCCAGTGAGAGTATAGAAAAACCAAAGAAGTTTGATAATTTTTATTAATAATTACAAGCTTTTTGACCGATGCAATGATATTTCTGTTTGAAGTTATTGATAAATGTGGAAAGAAATCTAGAAAAATTTCTCACAAATGTGGAAGAACGACAAAAAAAAAAGATATTATAGGAAGAAGGACTAGAAAAATCATCAATCATACGCTATCCAATTCGTTCAACGTTGGCAACTTTGCGCAGTTTCGAGACTTGATTGTGTTCACCGAATGTTCGTCGCAAGCATTTTTGAGGCAAACCAAACGGGCTGGCTTGACTTTCCAATCTTTTGATGGCGGACACAGTGCGCATCGCTTCCTGCTTTCCTTTGCTGATGGCACACTCGTTCCAGCTGTGGATATCTGCGATTATGCTGGTGATGCGTTGTTATCAAGAACCAAATTCATGTTCTGTCGATGAAGAGTACTCAAGCCAAACTTGCTTCTTGTCTTGATTTGCTGATACACGAGTTGATCGGATAAATTCACCAAAAAACGTTTTCTTGAGGAACCGACTGGTTGCTCGCTTGTCCCAATATCATTGCGATGAATCACAAAAGCCGCGACTGAAGCGACGTTTATCAAATTGAAAAACATTGCATGAGGCCACCGATTCGTTTTACGCTGCACCGTATATGAAAGGTATAGTTAGTCAAGAGTGTCGTCGCCTTCTTTTGTTGCGTTCTAAAAAAGATTTATAACGGACTTTTTACTTGCCTCAACTTCGTTGTTGAAATGCAATGTCGACAAAATCACCTCAGCTTTGTTTGGTTTAGGAACGTGCGATAAGAGTGTTCCCAGCTGTCTAAAGCTGAACAAATTGCTCCCTACTGGCTGTTGTCTGCCTGGAGGAAATTCTCGAGGAATGAATGCTTTGTTTTCGCGCACTGTTTCTACACAAGTCAGTCCATTCGATTTTAGATTTTGAGCCGTTTTTGCATCACAAATCCAGAAGATCTTCAAGCTGTATTTGTCGGGGTTTGATGGAATATACTGCTTGAAAGAACAGCGGCCACAAAAAGGAACAAGCTGCTCGTTAACTGGTGAGTTTTCGCTGAGCGAATAAAATTTCTCCAAATTGTTGACAACAAGATCGAACACATCCCTGATCGGAGCGAATTTTTCGTGCAAACGTCGTACGCTGCGTGTATCTTTGTCGTCGAATCTGATGTGACATAGAATAGAGCTGAATCGTTTCAATCCCATCGATGCTTTCAAAATAAGTAAAGCACGCAAACGCCCAAACGCCCTTTCATTTCCACACGATCGACATCTTTCCACCGGTTTTCATGTTTTTTTGCTGCGACATGCGTATATCGCACAATGATGTCAATTATGGCGTCGTAAAATATCAATTCGAAACAATGTTTGTATTGTGTTGTATCATTATGGCTTTATCTCCAAAATCTTCGACAATTTTAGTGTAAATTTCCGAAATTGTCGAAAGTGTCGATCGACGGAAGTTTGTTTCTAGAATGTTGTTTTTCCCGTTTTTCTTATTTTGTCCTATATTTGGTTCATTGGAATAATTCGATTCACATTCATGATACACATGCGCATATTTCTATCAAAATGTTGCATACAACCGCGTGTTTCGTCAATCGATCTCGAATCGGCCACTTTTGTCATATAAACGGACCTAAGTCCCAGAATTGCAACTATCAGGACAACTATAAAAGCAAAATTACAACAATACTTGACAGTAGTGACAATGTGAGGTTATGTTAAAGCCAAATACTTGTCACGTATATCACACGTTGCGCATGTGCGCGCGAATTTGAAAGCGCTTACGCGAGAAAAATTATGTGACACACGTGAGCCGTAGATGTATTTTAGCAAAAAAAATAAATCCTCAAAAAGATTTTTGAAATATCTGTAAAAACTGAAATGTATTCGTGGAAATTGTTTTTTTTTTCATGCAAACATGAGTGATATGAATACTCTTTTCATTTCGGTATTCATAATTAATGTTGCAATGAACAACGGGCCGGCTAGGCCCGGCTTGCCTTTTTGTGTATGTAAAAAATATATGCGTTTCCGTGGAGCATTCCACAGATGGAATTTCCACAATACCCTATTTTTTTATGTATTTATACTCAAACAAAAGGAATTTCCATGCAGGAGCCCTTACTTCATAGACAATTCTTTGTAACTCGAAAATTCGCAACGTTAAAAATACATGCTTTAAGTGGCTTGCTCACTTCGACTGACTCAAACTCCGACACTTAAGAGATGGAGGCCTGCTGCTAAGAGGTCGTCCCCTCGTCCAGTAATCATTTGTTCCTCTGCTTGATAGCCCTGTTCTTTTTAGTATAACAATCCTTTTCTAAATGGTCAGGTTCATCAAAATACTCACATTTCATTTTATCCTTGTCATTCTTCTGGGTTGCGTTTTTATCGTTCTCCGAGGCACCACTCTTAGAGGGTACTGCGCCGATTTTGGTTGTTTCATTATCTTATAAATCTGGGCAACGATCTGTTCTGTGGCCCTTCCTCTCGCATTTGAAATAAGAATCGCGATCGAGACGTTTAAACGGCTTTTTTATTTATCCTGATTCATAGCACGCTTATTATCTATTCCGTCTTTAGAATTTTCATTCTCTTCTGATTTTTCCATCTGAAAGTGACCCCAAGCATTGACTTCATCCGGTTAGTGTTCCTTTTTTAGCTGTTAACAAACTTGTTCACAATTGTTCATGATGGATTCCGTATACTACAAACCCGACAATTTTTTTCCAAAATTTCTAAATTTAACCGATTAATTATCTTGATCTTTTCGAAGCAATATCCTTGCAAGGACTAACCCGAAGTTTAACGATCCCATATAGTCAAAAATTTGATCGAAAATTTGTTTCTCTGAGAATTGTCTGACAACTGCAACCGCTAATGCCTTCCAACTTATGGACGCATTTGTCAATCCGTCATACCAGCTTCTCGCTATCACTCCTAACTTTAATGCAGCCAAATACAACGCATACGAATCACCCCAGTCGTATATAATTGCAATTTTGACTTTTCCAGCCATTCCATTGCTGACAAATCTTTTTTTTCTGGATTAAATTCTAACCTCTTATTTCGAAAAGCCTTCACGTGAACAAGAGCTTAAAGACAGGCAATCACATGTTTTTCATAACAAATAGTTAAGGCAATCGCAATTAATTTTTATGAGTTACCACCCTTGAACTGTAGTTCAGAGTTTAACCTAAAAATATCAAAAGTGCAATTCACACATTATTTTTCAAATATTTTCATAGAAACTTACCTTTTATTTCGAAAAGCCTTTACGTAAAGGAGAGTTCAAAGACAAGCATTCACGGTTTGCTCAACAAAAAATAGTAACACTCGTAATTAATTTTCATGGGTCACCATCCTTGAACTGTAGTTCAGATTTCAACATCAAGTAACCAAAAGTGGAATTTATGCATCATTTTCGAGTATTTTAACGGGAACTAACCTTTTATTACAAGAACCCTTTAACTGATTGAGAGTTCGAAGACAAGCATTTACATTTTGTTTGAGAAAAATTAGTTACAACACTTTCAATTAATTTTCCTGAGTTGCCACCCTTGAACTGAGGTTCAGACTTTAAAATTGAAAAAATTGAAAGTGCAAATGATGCATTATTTTCACGTATTTTTACAGAAACTAACGTTTTATTTCGAGGAGCCTTTACGTAAACAAAAGTTCAGAGTCAAACATTCACTTTTTGTTCAACAAAAAATAGTTACAGCACTCGTAATCAGTTTTTATGAGTTATGGATAATTGAGCAATTGGGCTGGCGCTTGCAGATGATAAGATTGTTACAGCGGAATCAGCCGACGATTTGCAGGGAATGGTGAGCAGACTGGATACCAGCATGAGGAGCATGAATCTTAAGATTAACAAAAATAAAACAAAAATTATCGTTTTTGAAAGAAGGGGTGAGAAAACAGTTTGCAACATTGCCCTAAACGAAGAGAGGATAAAACAAGTCGACGAGTTCGTGTATCTTGAAAGCTTATTTACTGCTGACGGAAAGATTGATGCAGAGATATCTAGACGTATGAACGAGGGTAAAATAAGAAGAAGAGTGATGCCTGAAACGAAAGATTTTGGATATTAATGACCCCGCGTAAAGACGTTTTCTAAGTGGTTGTTATAATTATTCCCATTACAATAATGGCTCTGTGAAGCTCTTTACCTGGGTCGATTGCTGGAGAGATTGATCAAGCGACTAGTGTCGGAGCGACGTTGAGATTGATCTAAAACCTATACCTCCTCCTCCTAAACATCCCGTACCCAAGTTTACCATATGAATTCCTAAATCAGCAGTAGTAGAACGAGACCAGAACCGAACGAGTTACTCTTACTCCGAAAGGGATTCGGCCTAATGGTATAATAATAATAAAAAACTAGCCATGAACTGTAATGCAGACTTTAACATTGAAAAATCAAAGGAGCAATTCATGCAGCAAGCTTATTCATATTATGGAGAAAGCATACAAGACGAAAAGTGATAATTCAGATTGAATAATAATAATAAATAATGATAATAGATAAATAGTGTGGAGGTTGAGAAGTGGATTAAGCACAATAAATATATTAACTTTTGAATAAATTTATTAAAATAAAAGATGATTCAACATCAGGTGATGAAAATGGAATTTTAGCAAATTTGGAAATTTTGAAAAGTCTAAACTAAAAATTCAAACAATTACAGGAAAAAGGAGAAGAAATATAAATGAAAATATAAAAGGAAATAGAATTATTTGGGAAGATTCAGAACGCGCTTCTAAGAATAGAGTAAGAACAGGTGTAATTATTAATTTGAAGGATTTTCTGAGAGATTCAAAATCACTAGTTATTTCTCGGTTGAAAAATATTTTCAAAAAAGAAGAACAAGAGATTAAATTTTCCAATACAAAAAATTGTATTATTTCTCCATAAAAGATATAAGTCCGTGGTTTAATGATAATGTAACTGGAAATATTTCAGTTGAAGTTGAGGAGTTGTAACGAAAAAAATTATAAATTTAATAATAAATATTAACCGGTATTAACCTTTATGTGTCGGTTTGTCTACATATTTTGTTTGATTACCAGCTCTTGTTCGAAGTGAAAAAGCAGCTGTATATGTAGAGAATTTAGATCCCTATTGCTTTCTGTGGCCGGTCGAAAGATAATGGAAACTTCACGAGATCTTATCCACATTTCTATACGATAATAAAGTATGATAATATAAAATCTCCAATTCGCTTACAAGACGTTCCAGAATTATGTCAAAAAGTTAATGAATTACGAATTCATATCTATGGTGTAGACTCTCATGTGGTCACAAAGAAAGAAAAAATAGTTCCAATATACTTAAGTGATCGAATGTCAAAAAAAATCAAAACTCATTTGCTTGTGATTGAAAAACATGAAAATGATTTAGATGAAGATGAAGATGAAGATGAAAATGATAATGATACAGAAAGAAATGAAGTCTCTCAAAGTCTTTACCTTTTCTCATGGATTTGAAGTTTATCTAGATAGTAAAATCACAACTTACAAAAAGTACGAATCGTACGTGGCTCTGCGACAGATGCTTATGTCATTTCGAATCTGAAACTTCTTCAGAAAAACGTAAGTCAGATAGCAAGAATATGAACACATATGAAATGATTTTACCAAGCGTGGATAAACAAATTTTTTAATTTGTATACTTTGGATATAAAGATATGGTTCCGTTTGTTAGAGATGCCGACACAGAGACACTAACACCATTTAATGATAACTCACGATTAAATACTAAAGCATATTTAAAGTACATCCTTCATAGTGTTGCATTCAATTCAAAATGTGATTTCAATGACTCGCTCTCTAAATTTGTGAGTTATAGAGAAAAGACTGCATTAAATGGTTCGAGAGAAAAAAAAAGAAAGCTGAATTAGTAGATTCATATTTGAAAAATATTATGCCTATGCAACCACTAGCTGCAAAACATAAATGTAAATTTCTTTCTGTTAAAATTTGTCACATATGTGAGAGTCCTTTCAAAGATGATGACGTCAACGTGCGCGATCATAATCATTTTACAGGTGAATATAGAGACGCTGCACATAAAAATTGCAATATTAATTATAAATCCACACACACAATACCAGTTGTATTTCATAATTTGTCGAATTATGACTCACATTTCGTTGTAAAGGAATTAGATACAAGTTTTGAAGGATTACTTAAGCTATTACCGATAAATTAAGAAAAATTTACCTCTCACAAAGTATGTAGGTGGTACAAGTGTCTGTTTCGGGGTTATTGATTCATTTAGATTTATGCCTAGTAGCCTCGGAAAACTAGCATTTTATCTCGAAAATAAAGAAAAAATAATTACAAAAAAAATTGCCATAATGATCAAGAATTTCAGCTTTTAATTAGGAAAGGCATTTTTCCATATAATTATATTGATAATTGGTCAAGACTTCAGGAAAAAACATTGCCTCCGAAAAATGAATTTACATTACTTGAAATGACAAAAACATTTCTGAAGAACATTATTTACATGGGTATTCGGTCTGGGAAATATAAAAAATGAAAGATATGGGTAATTATTCTGATTTATATTTAAAACCAAACGTTTTATTGTTAGCAGATATTTTCGAAAATTTTTGACGTCCTCGTTTCTCTACATTCAATTCAGATCCTTTATGCTATTTTACAGTTCCGGGTCTAGCTTTTGATCCAATGTTGAAATTAACAAGAGTAGAATTTTAATTAGTAAATGGCATGAAAATATTATTATTTTTATAGAGAGGTATCCGGGGTGGGGTGTCTCAATGCTCCAACAGATATGCAAAAGCCAATAATAGATTCATGGGGACAGATTTCAATAAAAACATTGAGGAATCATACATTATGTATTTTGATGCTAATAATTTATACAGAACAGGTATGAGCGAGTTTTACCTTATTCTAATTTTAGCTGGGAAAACGGTTCGGAAGAATTTGATGTTTTTAAGACAGCTGATGGTTCTCCTACGGGTTATATACTTGAAGTAGATTTAGATTATCCAAATGAGCTTCAAGATCTGCATCAGGACCCCTCTGTTCCAGAGTGCAAAATACCAAAATTGTTAACTAACTTATTACGAAGGGAAAAGTATATAATACCTGTACGTCATAAAAATTTGAAATTCTACTTGAATTTAGGAATGAAATCAATTAAAATACACAGAATTTCTAAATTCAATCAGAAACAATGGTTATAGCCATATATAGATTTAAATACAATTCATAGAAAAAAAATTGTCGAACGAATTTGAGAAAATTGTTTACAAATTAATAAAGCATTCTGTCTTTGGCAAAATAATGGAAGATGTTAGGAAACATAAGTTCGCTAGAATCACTACAAAGTGGGAAGGCAGCTATAGGGTCAAAACTCTTATTGCAAAACCGAACTTTAATAGTTGCACCATATTTAATGAAAATTTAGTTATTATGGAGTTAAATCGAAAATATTCTAGATATTTCAGAAGTGAAAATTTATGATTTTCATTCTTATTATATGAAGGCAAATTTTGATAATCGATCTAAACTTTTCAACACGGATACGGACATCTGAATTTACCACATTTCGGTTCTCAATGAAACAGAAGAAACGAGCGCTAACTTGGCAAGATTATAAGAGGATGCTCATTGCGTACATGACTGATACTTTGCCTTGGGATTATACAAAATTATAAAAAACAGACATTGCTAAAATGTTCTCGATGATTGTAGACTATATTCTTTTGATTATACAGTTCGTCGTTCAAGCCTAAGTAGTATAGCTATGACATTTTGGGAACAGTTATGTAGTTCTAGCTGCCACTGACAGATGGCGCAACTGTCGCCGGTGGTGAGTAACCTACAACCGTTTTACCAACAGTCGGTGAAGTAGGTCACTGATATGCAGGCTTGACTCGATCGATAGGGATGGTCCCTGTTTTGCCGACCTAGTCACCACTCACCCCCACCTCTTTGCTAAACTTCCCTAGGAACTTGTATCTTCTGGAAATCGAACTCTCAAGAAATCTAATCTTCTGGAAACGTTGATGGATGAAATCTCTAACGATTTTCTATACATTCGAGTTTCTAGAAGTTTTGCAACATGAGAAGCTATTACATTTGAAACTCTCCGTCATCAAACTTTCTGGAAACATGGGTACAGAACGTGATGTCTAAATCGAAGTTTTAGGGATGCTCGAGACATGAAAGACGCTATTTCTTTTGGAATTTTCTGCTTTGAAGTTTCTGGAAGCATTGCTTCTAACTTTTCTGCTAGAAAGATTCATCGATGCTTTCGGATGATTCGCCGTTGAAGTGCATATATGCGAGAGCGCACGCCACATAGCAGATCAGTCCCACACGCAATACCGCTTCGGCTACCGGCTAGTAATTACAAACGTGATAATTGAGTTGTTTTTATTATTGACAATTAAGTACTTTAACCTTATGCATTGCAGTAAATTCACAAATTTGAAGTTTAAAAATAATTTAAAGTTATGAGAATGAATAAGTGATTTATCTAAGTATTTCCGAGAGCGTAAAATTTCAAAATTTAAACCAGCGATGCTCTTTCCTTCGGTGTAAGGCGGGTTTCTTCACAACAGGCTCCAGAGAATCCACGCCCTAACGATTCAACATTGCAAATACGGTTTATATCTATGCGAAGTTCCCGACAGTCTATAATAGTTCGTGTCCATGCTAAATTATAACTGGTCAATACCAGCAGTAGATGGCGAGAAATTCAACTTATATTGCACTACTACTCAAAGCGATCGAAATTTTGAGAAAGCTGGAACGAATTCATGGTTCGTTCAACGAGATGGGTCCCCGCTTTACCATTTTTGCTGCAGAGTAACCGGCCAGTAATCACGCATGTGAAAATTAAGTTGTTTTGTTATTCCAAATTAAGTATTTTTACTTCATACATTGATGTAAATTTACAAAGTTGAAGTTTAAAAATAATCTAAAGTTACTACAATAAATAACTGATTCACCTAAGTATTTCCAATAGCATAAAATTCCAAAATTTGAACCAACGATGCTTCTTCCTTCTGTGCTAGACGGGTCGCTGCATTACAGGCTTCAGAGAGAGAATCTATGACCCAAAGATGCTTGTTCCTTTGTTGTAAGGCGGGTTGCTTCACTACAGGCTTCATAGAATCTAAGCCCCAATGATGCTCATTCCTTCTGTGTGTAAGGTGTGTTGCTGAACTACAATTTTATGAGAGTCGCAGCTAAATGATGCAAAAGAAAATGGTTAAAGATTGAAACCTTTTGGAAATCCCACCTTCTAGAAACTTTGGGGTTCGTTAGCTTCAATTTTTGGTCATTCAAAACCTAATCTAACATTACAAAGTATGGTTTATATCTGTGCTATGTTGTCGACAGTCGATAGTGATTTGTGTCCATGCTAAATTATAACTTGTCGATACTAGCAGTAGATGACGGGAAATTCGACTTATACTTAACTTATACTCAAAGTGATCGAAATTTCGATAAAGCTAGAACGAATTCATGCTACGCTCAGCGAGTTGGATTCCTATAAGACCGACCCAGTTAGAAGGTTCCAGAATGTTAGGAGTCCTGTTGGTAATCGTGAATTCCAGAAACATATGTGAGCTAGAGGACTCTCATTTTTGGTTTATTCAAAAACCTAACCTAACATTACAAAAGTACGGTTCATATCTGTGCTAAGTTCCCGACAGTCGATAATGGTTTGTGTCCATGCCAAATTATAACTTCTCGATACCAGCAGTAGATAACGAGAAATTCAACTTATAGTTAAATAATACTAAAGTGAAAGAAATAATACTAAAGTGATCGAAATTCCGACAAAGCTAAAACGAACTCAAGAAATATATGTGAGCTAGCGAAATCTCGGAACTTCTAGAAACTTCGACTCAATATTTTAGACACATATACCTTGTTTTAAAATTCAGATTTCCTCGTCCCTGCTTTTGATTTTCTCATTTGTTCTATTTTTTCCTGAATATTAGTTTACCAAAATTGAAGCCGATTGAAGTTAACCCATACGTGAAATGCTTATCTATCTAGTGTTAAAACAAAGAAGATTGCGCTAGATTCAAAGAGAGCAACCCAACGATGAGCGGCCAATGCAGGAATTTGAGTTCAACCCAACGATCTTTGAATAAAGTCCATCCTTGAAAATGCAGCCCAACGACGTCTGTGATTGTCCACCGCTGACAGTAAGCGATATTCGGATTTCGAATTCAACCCAAAGATGTTTCTAATATTTGGAGCCGGAAAGAAAAATACAGCACGAGATTTAAAATGAACTTAACTAATTCTTAACTAACTGGATGGTTTTTGAAAAATCTTCTCTTGATGTAAAATTAAATGTTGAGCTTATTCAAGAAAAAAGACTTAGCATAATTTTACGAGAGTTCTGAGGAGACATGAACCAGGTCTTGAGAGCAAGAGCATTCCGAACTGAGCAATTTGCATCCTAGTATTGAACGTGGTGATTGTACCTCGTTGAAACTGAACTGTATAGTTTTTTTAGCGAGGGACAGCCTGGATTTTCCAAATTACACACGTTTTGTTTTCGAGACCTTTGACGTAGACTGCACGAGTATCATGTAATTTTTCTCGGATTACAAGTCTTACTTCTTCATAGGGTATGTCACCAGATGTCCATTCTAGACCATGGTAATTACGCTTCAACCACAAATTTTCACTCTTGTATTTGACAGGCAGCGAGTCCTAGTAGTAGGGTGGTTCAAAGAGGTAGACCACAGGTTGAACGTCTTCATAGAAAGGAATTATAACCAACTCCTTGAAGAGGAACTGGTTGATGGGCTTCTTAAAGCCTTGCATGTCCACAGCGAAGTCCATCTTGATGAGAACTGAACCCTGAAATGGAAAATTCCTGCTTTCAAACCATTCTCCCACCACTTGAATTACCCACGAATATCACAAATATCTTGAATAAACTTTTTCACCACGCCACTAATGATTTGACACTGAATGATACAATCATGTATAATTAGACAGCAGGCTGCAGTTTCAGCGTGAAAATCATCTGAAGATTCAAATTATAAACGAACGTTCATTGAGCCTTTCTCGGAAACTCATTTTGCTTCGAAAAATCTAGAGCAATCAGTGGAACATGCTTTTTGGAAATGCTTTTTCGCAACATCGGTTCAGACTCTTCACCAAATTAAGTTTTGCGAAAGTTTTTATACATCTCGTACAATCGTGCAAACTGATTATGCGTAATATTCAGATTCAAATTGCCGTACGGATAGTACTGTGAAATTAAGGAAAGCTTGACATTTTGAAGTTCGAAAAAATTAAGAACAAAAACGAAATTAGAGACAAATTTTTATTTTGCATCACTATATCTATTCTTGTTCTATGAAATTGTGACAGGTTGTTAAATAAAACTTGTAAGAAAAGAAATATGATAAATTGCCATTTTTTATTGCAGACCCTTTAGGTTAAAACATGTATCAATAAAGCATGCGAACCAAAGTCACATATGGGTTATAATTAGTAGTAGTACAGTAGTAGTAGTACAGTGAAATGGTATTGAAGTAGCTTTTGAACAATTTCTAATCTTCAGAATTTAATGTTAAACTTGCATAAAGATGACTGGCTAGCGGTTTCACCGATAAGGCTAACTTTCCATCTTGTCGAATTCAGCCCTAATGATAATTTGAATTGTAAATAATGAATTCAGATTGTATGTAGTGAAATGCAGCATTTGATTTCGGGATATATTAGACATAATGCTGATCCAACTGAAGGCTTTCAGATACTGAGCGGTAATTTAAAACTTCACACTTTACATTTTTTACAAATTAAATCGAATTGTAGTATTCTCCGTGATATTTCATACAGAGATTACCTCTAAGACAGGCTCTTTTTGTTTCTAAAAAACCTATTTTTGTCTCTTTCTAGAAGGTTAGACACTCTCTGAGGTAGAAAGACAGAGAAATTGTTTTCTATCGATATGAAAAACGCATTCGTTCCAAACTTTGTTGAATATTCTTTATATTTGTGAGTTCATATCTTTTATCCACATCTAGTTCTCTTAGTTTCTTTCAAGCGAAAAAACCATCATTGAGCGCGGTTTGGTTCAGTTTCGTGAGAAAGTCCATCTTCACGGCTTTATATGCTCATTGATAGTCACAGTATTAAATTGTCTTGTTAAATTTGTAAATCTGTTCGCACTTGTATCACTTGCTTCAGTTCTTGAATGTCCATTAGAAAATACGATGAATTGATTGTTAAGCTCTTGCTGCTTCTCTCCACGATCTGAAATCTAACAGCAGACTGATGGAAGCGAAGAACTGGTCTCCTATGAAAGGCTCTTACCCCCACCACCAGGTTCTGGCGATCTCTTCTCAATATTATATTACATGATGCAACAAAGTTCTGGCATCGATACAACGTTGACTTAACGTTGATTCAACGGTGGATTAACGTTGATTCAACGTTGGCTTAACGTTGATTCAACGTTGACTTAACATTCATTCAACTATGACTTAACGTTAATTCAACGTCGGCTTAACGTTCATTCAACGCTGGCTCAACGTTGATTCAATGTTGACTTAACTTTGATTCAACGTTGACTTAACGTTGATTAAACGTCCGCTTAGGGTAATTCCGGGACAAGTGCCCCGGCGGGACAAGTGCCCCACTTTGTAGATTAATAGCATGCACTGATCAGATTGCAGCGCCATCTCGAGAAAAATTTTGTGTTATTGTGAAAGGAAAAACGCAAGCGGAAAAGTCTCACTTTGGTAAGTTTACTTTTCATAATTAACTGAATTTGTGTCTAATAATGCGAAATAGAGGCGAAAATTTTTTGAGCTAGGTATTTGAAAATGCTTGCTATTTGATTGTCAAAATGTCAACAAACGTTGGATGAAGCAACATAACCTCTCTATATGAAATACTATGCAACAAACAATTATGTCTGAGCATTTATTGTTAGCCATTTTTTTTTAACAAAAGGATTTTTTCATAATGTGCAATCGGGACAAGCGCCCCACTTTTTTTCAGGGACAAACGCCCCACCAAGTATCTGAATCAGGCAGTTTATTTCATACATGCTTATCAATGTTTATCAATTTTGACGTGTTATTCATAAGAAATAATCACCTTTTTTCTGATTTTTGAGTGGGGTTAACAAATTTTGACTTTTGTAATAATTTTTTTATCACCTCCCCTACAATACAACAGTTCTCTTGCAGTCCATAGGTCATCTTTCGAAAGTCTTACGAATGTCTATACAATCGCAATAGGACTATTATGCTGTCAGGACCTAATCGACGAATTTAGTTTATGTTTCAAATTATGTTTGAGAACCAGATAATAATAATAATTATTATTATTTTAAGTTTAAAATGCCAACAAAGTATTCAAGAAAGCCTGGCGTCAAGCCTCAAGTTAAATCATGGGATGCGAAAGCTATGGAGGAAGCTAAGCAACAAATTCGTGAGGGAAAAATGACATTGAGAGCTGCAGAAAGATTTTATGGTGTACCACGACGTTCTCTTTCAAGGCACTTGCAAAAACCAGAAGAAGAGAATCGCAATACTGGATCCTATTGTAAGTCTCATTTTCCCAACATGAAAAGAATTAAAAATCAAGTAATCTTTGTCAATGGCACTTGGTCGCGGGCTGAGTAGAGAAAAAGTCAACAATTTCTTCGATCTTCTAGAAAATGAAGTAACAGAACATGGTCTCCAGAAAAAACCCCAAAATATCTGGAATATGGACGAATCTGGCTTACAACTCATAAACAAAGTTGGGAAAGTACTGGCCCCCAAAGGATCGAAGACTGTACATAAAATAACGACTGGTGAGAGAGGAGAAACGGCAACAATCATAGCTTGTTGCTCAGCGGAAGGACGATT
>JAUMHM010000083.1:39907433-39920701 GCA_032362435.1 Melikaiella ostensackeni
CGATATCGGGACGTGACACGATAGCTAGAAACATTAATGAACCGACTGCCTCTCTGAAAGGAATTGTGATCTTAGCTTTGTTACTCTCAGGTGCGTGCAAGATTGTATGTGGGTCTGCAGGAAGGCTCACAGCCTTGGCCTCGCTCATGTGAAATTTTTCAAGAATTCTGTTCAAGTAACTATTCTGATGAATAAACATTGATTTATTATCTCTATTTCTGTCAATCTGTAGTCCTACGAATAATCTCGCATCCCCTGTCGTAATACTAAATTCGTTCTTTAGAACTTCAATTACAAAGTTGACTACATCTTTTGATTCTGCTGCGGTCAATCCATCATCGACAAATAAAGCTAAATAAACATCAAATCCATTTACATTCCCGGAAAATACGCATCTATCTGCATCACTCTCAGTCAAGTGAAATTTATTTAAAAAGAAAGTGAATTTTCTGTTCCAGCACCTGGACGCTTGCTTAAGGCCATATAAGGATTTTTTGCAACTTACATATTAACTCTTATTCACTCTCGCTGACAGACAAACCTTCTGGGATCTTCATATAGATCTCTTCCTTAAGATCCCCGTAGAGAAAGGTTGTTTTGACATCAAACTGAGTAAGTTCGAAGTCGAATTCTGCTACCATCGCTAGAAACACACCAAGAGAGTCGTATCTCACTACTGCTGAGAATGTTTCAGTGTAGTCGATTCCTTGCAGTTGTAGAAAACCTCTGGCACACAAGCGTGCCTTTTATCGTCGAATATCACCTAATGGTGGTCGCTGAACTTTGAACGTCCATTTTGAATCGATGGATTTTTTATTCTCACTAACTGGGACAAGAATCCAGGTCTGATTGTTCCGATGCGCTTGAAGTTCATCTTCGATGGCTTTAATCCATTTTTCTGAGTCTTGGCCTGATATAGCTTCTTGAAATGTAATTGGCTCATGGTGAATGGCAACGTTTGCCTCATATCTCACTGGAGAATTTAGTTTTGACCTATCTCTAAGCTGACGTGTTCCTTCAGGATTTTGTTCGTTCTCAACTTCATCTTTGTTTTCGTGGATAACAGGAACCCCTCCCGTCTGCTCTTCATCAAACAATTTATTCACTTCATCTTCGAGCTCTATTTCTTTGAATAACTGAGTTTCACTAACTTCTCTCCGCTTTGTATCCCTCAAGACATTAAAACACTTAGTATGTGCACGTTCTAATGACCTAATTGCATATTTTTTCTTGCTTGTTTTAATATTCGCTTTATTTCAAAATCCGAAACACTTCTCAATGGTATAATTTGAACTTGTACGTAAACTTTTCTTCAATATTTTTTACTGCTGGAGAAACACTTGCAACACTTTATTTTTAGATGGCAACTGTCGTCCACAAAAATCTGTAGTCGGCTCCCCCACCGAGCACATGACTATCAAATCATTATTTTGGCGCGTTTGTGACATTTTTCACTCATGATCCGTATGCTTCGAGAGTTTAAGCAGATCTGACTGTAAATGATGTAAACACATTGGAACCTTGATATACCGCCGGTCTCGGGTATGGTCTGCGATGGCCGTGACGCCCGTTCAAGAATTTCTATGACGTAAACAGTCAGGGCCGCATAAACCATTTCCAGTAGGAATACATAATATTTATTTACAGTATTTTGTACAAACGTAGATTTTTGTTATCATAAAGGATGGACCTTTTTTGATAATGAAGACTAATTAATGAAGAGAGAATTTTCCGCGTGTATTTAAAAATAAATGCGAAATATGCACGCGAGTGCTCGGACTGCCCGCCTTGTGGTTACGGAACTGCTCAACTCCGCTGAGCTCACAGCGCCTCTCTCTCGGCACCTTGCACCCCCACATCACCGAATGCAGCCGGCGAAAATTCTAGGAAGGCGGTGTATCGAGGACCGTTAAATCAAGGTTCCAGTGAACTTCAACTGATCTTAAGTACCAAACTGGCCATTTGCCTAAGGTACATTCTTAGAAAGTTTCTGAGTCATTTGTCATATTACACGCCAATAGGACTGAATAATATTGAAATGTGACTTTCCGCATGGAAAAGGCCCTAAGAGCACTGAGGCGCATTTTACGGGACTTCGAGGTATTGAAGAGCAGATCGAAAGCAGGTACTCAGAGAGTTCGCCTTACTCTGCAATTTAATAACAATTTAAAATTAGCAAATAAAAAAAAATTATTATGAAAGAGCGACTCAAAAACTATCGATAGCACAGGAAATCTGAAAATATACTTTTTTGACCTCAGGGCCTTTTCCTCGCGGAACGTCACAAATAATATACCATAATCAATTCCTAAATAAATGTAATAGTTGATTTAATTTTGTACATATCATTAATTGATACATTTTAATAAAACAACTAGTTTTTAAGGATTTCTAAATAATTGAAATAAAAGTATTTTTTGTGAATCCATGTAAATGTTAATTAATATTAATGAAATAAATGAAGTTAAGTCAATTATTCAAATAAGTTAATTGAATCTATTTAAATTAAAGTGAACAAAATATGCAAATTTTCTTTTTCAATATTTGAATGTATGGAATTCCAAAAATTATGAGTTATTTATGGTTCATGATTGTGTCTTTAACGTGTTCTGCAACTCCCGTTAGCGTCTGTTTGTATTTCGAGTCTCCAACAGGATTCGACTCGGCGGTTTATTGCTAATCGTCAACAAGAAGCAAGTAATCTATTATTTTTCTCACTCTGAACAGGGCCGCGAAATTATATACATACTTCTCGCGGGTGTTGAATAAAGTTGTACTTTTACGTGTTAAGCTCCATGGGAAGGACAATGGTTTTTCTTGAGCTGAAAAATGAGTTTAGAAAAAAAAATGTATATTCTCTTGTCGGCTAGGCTATACATATCTGCCGGCGCCCGTGAAATTTCAAACAGTCACTTATTTTGGACCACTCTAGGAAACAATTTAGAGTTTTGAGTCGGGTAAATTACCCTGGTAATATACGGCAATATTAGTAAGTTACCGGGTACCTTACTCGACGTTTGTTCTCGACGACATTCATTTTTTCTCCTTCTAATCAATTACAGACGTCAATAAAAATAAATTCGTGACTTAATTGTTAATTATTTTTATTTTAAAACTAAAAATACAAGACGACTTTATTATTGTCTTCGACCCTTTCTATTTACGAAAACTGTGATAAAATTTGATAATAATGCTTCAGTGAAAAGTGAGGTTGTGTTCCCGCAATTATCTACCTCATCGACAGGTCTACGCGCTACCGGAATAAAATCTCTAAATATTCTCTGGAGAATAATTCAAGCCCATTTCAGGCTATTTACAAGCTCGATTTGAATGATTTCGTCTCTGGAGATAGCTTGAGAGATTTGGATCCTTTTTTACGACTTAATTTATGGCAGTCGAACCTTGAGGATGCCAAAGTACGACAGGCTGTTAGAATATCCAAGGTCTCGCTATCATAAAACCTTCATCAAACTAATCCCTTTTAACACTTTAGAAATTATTTATTCATTTACATGCATAACAATGGGTAATTGTCGAATTAAAGGCAAACTTGAAGTCCCAGTAATATAACATTAAATTAAAAACTCTTACTGCTTTTTGTTTTTAATTAATAAATACTTATTGTCATCCTCTACCAAATGTTCATGTTCTTCCTTTTAATTCTGTTTCTATTTATTTTAATTTAATATAAGAACACTCCAAACGTCATTACCGTACGGCGTCCCAACTTCACTTTGTAAAAGGATATGCTGATTTTCTCCTTTGTGTTTGACAGTAACCTAAAAAATGCTTAACGTATCATGTTTGTAAACTTCAGAAGAACAACTTTTTAATTTATGCACTTTTTCGAAGACGACTAAATAATATTGTAAAATTTTTGAAGTCTGTCCCTCGATTTTTGTAATTTTAGTCGTCATTACCATACATTTTTTTCTAGTCAACTATTATAGTTACAGTTGAGAAATAAACCCAGAAATATTAAGCGTATCGTTTAATACAAGATTCTACAAAATCAAGCTTAAAATATTACCATTTTTTTCTGTGAATCCGATATTGAAACTGAAAAACACATTTTGACAACAAAAATATCATTACCGTACGTATCTTGAAAACCAGTTTCGGAGTGGAAAAAAATTATAAAAACAATTCCGTTACCTGCTCAACGGTGTTTCCTTTTATAAGTAGGAGATTATTTATGAATAAAATGTTTTTTCTTTTTCAAAATATTAAAAAAGGATAAACTTCATAATTTTTTTCTCGTCATTACCATACGGCACGTACGACGGCGAACGACTACTTAAATCTGCGCTTGCGCGTGGATCAGGTGGACTGGTTTGTTTACTATTACCTATCCTTTATTTATAAATAGAGATCTCAAGATGTGAGCTAAATAAGTAGATTAGAAAGGAAAAGATGTGTAGAAAATAATATTATAATGAAGATCACAGGTAGTTAGATTTGTTTTTAATAATATATTGCATAATTTATATAATTTTCAATTACAATTGTGACAAATTAATGAATGTTTGTAGGTTTCAAATTTTAACCGTAGGCACAGTCTCAATGAAAAGCAGAACTTCACTCGGAATCTCTTTTTTTTAAAAATAATTTTACATATCGCTCAGATTTACTACAACAATAATAAAATATTTGGTTTTTTTGGCTAAATTGCATGCGTTAAAGTATTCGCTTTTGAACTTTTTAAAGACTCTCGTTCCTTTTCATCAAACTCCTAACCTCACTTCCACTACCCATATTTCATGTACGAATTTCATTATTATTTCTAAATTTCAGAAGTGCCTCCTCTAGATTTAAAACTTTTAGATGTGATACAAACAATTTCCATTATGAAATATTAAATTCTCAATATGATTGCCACTGTAGGTGCCAAAGATTGCCGACAATTTGACAATTAACCATATGTGGATATAATATAAAATATATATTTTTTAAAATAAAATTTTTATTTATGTAATGTTTTAGAATCTATGAAATGGAAGTATCTTAAAAGAATACGACGTATAAAAAGATATAAAAAGTAAATATATCTCTTATCTCTTCCCTAATATAAAAAGATATACCTGTAATGAAATAATTTTAAAAAATAAATAAAAATAGATATATCTCTTCCCTAACTGGCCGTTCAACATTCCTAATTGCCCAACCTAAATAACCATAAGAAATACCTTATTATCGTGTGCTAACTTCGTGCAGCCAACGCTCCTGCGGAATTCGTCCATGCAAAATTCAATCTGATCGTAGGACTTGACTTCGGTTTCAGACATTTCGGCTACGTTATCGTAGATTCCGTCCACTAGAATTTTTCCCTTTGAATCAACCAAGGAATTCATGAGATAAACGAGATCAGCCATAGCTTCGTGAACTGCACCACCGAAAGATCCGCTGTGCAAATCTTTTTCGGCACATTTAATTTCCACGAAGAAATAACAAACACCTCGAAGGCCATAAGTAATGCACGGCTTGGTTGTTCCGAGCCAGTAGTTATCAGAAATACAAACATAATCGACACCCTTAAGGAAAGTATCTTTACGAGCGTAGAGAAGTTCATCCAAACCTTCGCTTCCACTTTCTTCCATTCCTTCAAAGACAAACTGTAATCAAAAATAAAAAGGTTCAAGTTTAATTTAAATTGATTCCTTTTGGAAAATGAAAAAAGCAGATGGATTTTTTTTGACATTTTAAGAGGATTTTAATAAATTAATGTAATTACTTTAACATTGACAGGAATATCAATTCCTAAAGCCTGGTAGCCTTCCAATGCGTGAATCCAGCAAAGAACGGGTCCCTTATCATCAGTGCTTCCTCTTCCGTAAAGTTTTCCATTCTTTTCGACGAGGGTAAAAGGCTCTGTATCCCAACCATCTTCTTTCAAAGCAGGTTGAACATCCAGATGTCCATAAATAAGAACAGTTTTTTTCTTTGGATCGGTTCCAAGCTGACCGAGCAGAACAGGTGGCAAGGGAATTTCCGCGCCGGATGGTATTTTTTGTGTACCAATATCTGCTAGTTCAGTTGTAGCGCCTAAAGCTTTCATTTTTTGCTCTGCCCATTTCATCATTTTTATCACCTCGTCTCTTTTGTCTGGCCATCCTGAGACTGATTTGATGCTTACTGCTTCTCCCAGAGTTTTTATGTAGTCTGTCTTGTGCGCATCAATGTAACTAAAATATTAAGGCATGACAATATTTAATAATAAATCTTTCAAATATATTTAAAGCACTCCATTTTTTAAAGGACGTTTTTTACAATTGTTATCAGGGTGTCTACCCAGCGGATGATTTCAAATTTCCGGTCATTTCCCGGTTTTCTCCCGGTCAATTTAAAAGAGTTCAAAACATTTAAATGATTTCAAACGATTTTTAAAGATTTCAAGAGATTTTTAAACATTTGAAGAAATTTCAAAGATTCCCGATTTGGAAGAGGGATTTTAAAAAAAGAACTATAATTCTGAGTTGGAACATCAGATAATTCTTGGTCATAAGAATTACAATTCTGATTTGAAACAGAGAATTTTGTAAAAGAATTATGTTTCTGAATTTGAACGGGATTTTTTAAAAATTCCCTTCCGCTAAATAAGAAGTAAAATTATTTTCTAAATTTCCCGTTCCATGTCAAAAATTCTCTGTTCCAAGTCAAATAATAATTCTTTACGAAAATTCCATATCCTAAAGTCTAAATTATAATTCTTTACGGAAATCCCCTGTTCCAAAATGAAAATAAACTCAGAATTATAATTCTTTTAGAAAATTCCCTATGCCAAGTCACAATTATATTTATTTACAAAATTTTCTTTTATAATGCAGAAATATAGTAACTTCCCTTTTCCAAAATATGGAAGAAGAAAGTTTCAAATTTTGACGAATTCTGACTTGAAACAGGCATTTTAAAAAAATTCCTTTCTCTAAATCAGAATTAAAATTCCCTGTCATAAACTAAAAATTTTATTTCTTCTCTAGAATCCCCTGTCCTAACTCAGAAGTATAATTTTATTCTTTTAGGAAATTCCCTGTTCCAAGTCAGAATAATTGCATTTTTTTTCCAAAATTCCTTATTCCAAGCCTGAATTATGATTTTTTCACAAAATCCTTGTTCCCACGAAGAATTAGAGTAATAAAATATATGAAACCACTTTTAATTTGCATATTAGTACTTTTGAGAGGAAAATCCCGATCACTGAAAGAAATTCCTGGTCATTTCCATATTTTTTCCCGGTGGAAAAAACTCCCGGTTTTCCCGATTGCCCGGTCAGGTAGACACCCTGGTTATACAATTCGAGGTCGATTGTATTTAATTATGACCAAAATAATTATATGTTTATGAAGTAGAATATAAAAAATTATAGTATTTTTTGATAATGATGAAGACAGTTAACGTTAGCTTCGATAAAACTTCAATTTACGTAATCCATATTAATCGATAAAGAGATATTGAAATTTGTTACTGATAAGGCTTATCAATGGGGACTAGATATAATTTTTTTACTTGTTTCCAAAAGTCTTCAACTTTCAGCTGAACTTAGAATTATAATAAAATTGAAATTTAGTTTAGTTCGTGAAATAAATTCTAGTATTTGCTAATTTCCAGATTACCCAGTCAGGAGTTATATCTTTTAACTAAATCGAAATTATAAAAATACCCAAAGTTGCTTTCTTTTTATTATGAATGAAGCTTTAGGATTTTTACGTTTTATTTATTCTTTTTTTCTAGGAAAAACTCGAACTATGTATTTATAAAACTTAAATACTAAAATGTGAAGCTTCCTTATGCTTATTTTATTTATGAATAATATGGAGAAAAAAAAATTGTTTTCAATTAAAAAATGTATATCTTCTAAATGAAAAACACTTTCATTGTAAAATTATTTCATTTGGAACATTTTTAATTCGAAATTCTTTGATTATTAAGGCTTTCAATTTTTAATTATAAAATTTTTTATGTTTTCAATTTTAAATCGATCAATTTCAAGCGTTCAATTTAGAAAATTTGATAAACTTCTGTGTAAAAAGTAAAATCGGAAGCGGGAAAATGAGTAAAAAAAGTGAGGAAGTTTCTTTACAGAATTGATACAGTGACTCAGTTTTGAAAGTGACTGTTTATTAAAATTCACCAAAAGTGACAAAATGATTCACTGGCAGGCTAATCATTGTAACTCCTTTTTCATTTGAGCAGACATTTTTCCACAGCAACAGCAATGTATGAAAGTAGAAGTTTTAGAGTTATCAGTATAACAATGTAATCTTGTGTGAAAAAAAAAACTAAAAAATGTTGGACAAAGAATAATTTGTGCACGTATTCATATTTGATAAATATTCAAGGCAGGTTTTTTGCTTCTAATGCAAAAGTAAGTATAATGACATGATAAAACTACAATCTATTTGCAGGTTCGCGGAAACGAATATGGATATGTATTTCGTTATCTTAGAAAAGAGCTGATGAAAGGAATTTTTTATCATCCAAAGTTTGAGAAGAAACTCAAACAAATATTGGAAGTGAATTGAATACTTAAAAATTCCTCCTGAAATACTTTAAAATAAGCCTTTTCTCTACAAAAATCTGTCTTTTTGAAATACTCTTATAATTATTTTGTAATTTAAAAAGTCACAACTGATGAAACTGTAGGTATTGTAGTACTTTTCAACTGTGACAATCTCTGAATCTTTAAACAGGAATGTATAAATTTGTAAAAATTAACTTCCTGATAATAAAAAAATAATAAAAAGAATTCCTTTAAGATTTCAAAAACCTTAAGTTTGCTAAAACAGGTATCAAATTTTTAATTATACTTCATGCAAATTAATACAAATAAATTTGTTATGAAATTAAAAAAATATATCAAATAATCTCAATTCTATAGGTTAGGCTTTTTAATTTTTGTTTACAAATTAAATTACGGAGTGGCTATTTGGCCCGATAAAGCTAGCGAAATAACTGCTTCTCTTATTTCGCTCGCTAAAGATGGCGAAATAAGGAAAGTTGGCGAATATAAAAGAACGATGGATTTAATAAACAATTAATTCATTTATAATTATTATGATTGCACGATATGCAATTAGGCTGGACACCCAAAACTCAGAGCAGAGGTCGCCACTCCTTTTGGCTCCTTAGGGCGCACGTTTTCTAGCATTTTCTATTATTCATGGCGAACAGCTACTCCCTGAAATTTCGGGCATACGCAGTGGTGGATTATTTATCTCCCGTGCCAAGTTTAGCCAATAGCTGATCATCCTGATCGCCATGAACAATACAAAATTATAGAAAAAATGCGCCCTAAGGAGCCAGAAGGAGTGGCGACATCTGCTCTGAGTTTTGGGTGTCCAGCCTAATTGTTTGCACCTTTCGCTAAAAAAAATTCATGGGGACTTTTCTGGTCCCCAAGATATCGTCCTTTTAGTCGGGCCATGCACCGCCCACACAATAAATGAGAATAGAATAAGTGGATGAATTGCAAGACTTCGTTCGATACAGGATGTCTAGCGACCCGGGAAAGCGGGAAAACCAGGAATTCGCCAGAAATTTTGTGCACCTTAAAAAATACGGGAAAATGCCGGGAATTCGTGAAAAGATCCGAGAAATCTGTGCTCATAAAGTAATTGAAATTAGACATTTTTATTTATTTCTGAAATTCAACGGAATTTTTAAATACCTGATAGCATTTTGCAAGAATTCTTCGAATACAAGTGAGTTGCATTGAATCTTATATTTGATAGAATTTCATGTAGTCGGTACGGTACACTTAAAATAAGCTCAAATTGTTAAGAATGCATGAAACTTCGTACATGTGTTCTTTCTGACCTAAAAAAAATTTAGGATAGTGTGCCAACAAATTTTTGAAAATATTTGTTCCAAAAAAACGGGATTTTTTTGAAAATCCAGTATTTTTCAAAATAATAGAGATGATTAACTTTTTCTTCTTTATTAGTGCGGAGAGTTCTCTAAATTTTCCAAATCTGAAAAAAAAATTTAGAAACAAAAAAATTAACCAAATCGCGGCTACTTCTTTTGAAAATCAAAAACTTAAGTTTTTTTTTCGAAAAATATGCTAAATACGGGAAAAAGTTTGAAGCCAAAATTGTTGCTCTTGAGTAAACCTACAAGAAGTTCCTTTTCCATTTTTTAAAATATTTTTAACCGTTCTTTGAGTACGTTTTTTGAGTAAACATACACATTTTTGAAGATATTCAAAAACGGTGCAAAATATTGGAAAATGGAAAAGGAATTTTTTGAAGGTCTCTTGAAGGAAAATAATTGTTAATTTGAACTTTTTCCCGTATCTCACATATTTTTCGAAAAAATGTAAATTTTTATTTCAAGAAAAATAGCCGCCATTTTGTTTATTTTTTTCCATTTTTTTTGTTGCCACTCTATGCTAAAACTTTTTTCAGGTCAAAAAGAACACATACACCAAGTGCCTTCTTAACAATTTGAGCCTTTTTTGAATAATTCGCGTTGTAACGCACCGACTAATGGTACTTTCCAGAATTCCGAGAACATTCGTAGAATTTCACAGGATTTCGAACCGGATGACATAATTTTGACGGAAAAGAAATAAGTTGAACTTTGAAAAATACCGAAAATTTCATTACCGTAATAGAAAATTTGCGAAAAATTAAAATTACCGAAATAAATAAAACTACCGAAAATGTTTATTAACGAGATTGAAATGTATCGAAATAAGAATCAAAGGGAATAATATTTTATTTTAGATACATGTGTATTTATAAAAGACCTCTTTTAAATTTTCATTTTCGTTAACTTTTACTTGCGGAATATTTAAATTTCATTTAAATGAAGATTTTTGGTCGTTTTATTTTTTTTCTCGATATAATTTCAGGGAGTGTTATGAAAATTTGTGGAATTTAAAGGGATTTTATATAATCTTAATAAGTTTCCAGCACAAACCCTTCTTAACAATAAGAGCGTTAGAACTTTTTCTTCAGGTTTTCCTCAAAATAGAATAACAAGGCATTATCTTCTTTTAACATGCTTAAAGTACGCAAATGAAAATTTATCATCCCTGAAGCTAAAGTTCAGACATCTACATTTATTTTTCACCCATATTGGCTTATATATGTGAAAAAGTTTTTTGTAATGAATAATTGAAATCATTATAAAAAGTGTTCGTATACTGAAAGATGTTACAAGAAAATTGTTTGACTTAATCCCGTTCTTTATAAGATTAGAAAATGTACGCACTTGGTCGTCTCCGCAGCTCAATTTTTTAATGATATCAAATATAAAAAAAGGAAATTAATTTTGAAGCTTGATATCAATCGATTGAATAGTGTAAACGTAAAATTTAGACTTATGGATAATAAAATAATACTCAATTTAGTTTTTAATATTTTCTGATGCAATATTATATTTTCAAATCATTTTTTCATCAAACAAAACTTATTTTCAAACGTTTTTTATTATTCTAAAAACTTCCATACAGGTCAGGCAATACTTGATCGAGATATACAAAGAAAAACAAAAAACCAATTTTCAGTGTAACATTATTGTGGTAGTCATTTACTTTTAAAAAAATGTTTCTTAAAGAATTGAAAATTTATTCTTATTTTCTTCAAATTTGAAAGTTTCAATCGTCGCGATAATAGCAAAGTATAATGAAATTTAAATTTCGCGCCTTCAATTTTTGCGCCACCTAACTGCAGCGGTTATAACCACTAAGCCGTTTTAGTCTCTGGGCTCCGTCTTTGAGACTTTGAGGTTAACTCGCATCACGTGTTTCGCTGGTACATTTATAGCACAATTATAAATGATTTATTTGCTTATTAGAATTATTTGGCTCGACTTTCCCTCCTGCATATATTCCGGCGGGCGAAACACGCTACTTTCTTTATTTCGTCAGCTTTATCGGGCAAAATAAGCTGCTTCTCTTATTTCGACAGCTTTGTCGGGCGAAATAGTCGCGGCCATTAAATTACAGGTTTTCCTTCTAGTTTTTAATTAATTATAAAGTATATATAAAACGTAAAACCTTTCCTCCAGTTAAATAAAACCATAATTATGAATTGCGATAAACGAAAATTAATAAAATTACAAACAAAAGTGTCAAATAGTCATTACCTGAAAAGTTTTTCTAGAGTTGGTGGAACAGCCATAATAAAACGATGCGGCGATTCAGTGTCCAAAGAATAAAGACTGACAAACACAAAAGAATATCAAACCTTTTCGGAAAACTGTGCAAGAATGTAAGAACGGAGATAAAAACGAAAAGAAAGTCGGAGTAAAACCGGTTTGCTTCTGCCAGTTAATATTCACAGGTTGTTATTGCACTAGTAAAACTTAATATAAAAACCACTTCTTGAAATTTTTAAATAGTTCTTAATGGATAAATTGTACTGCCAAAATAGAGCTGTAACGAATGTAAGTAAATGCACTATATTTCGGTCCTTTTGTACAAACCAGTCATTAGCTGACAAATCGCTATCAGAGAAAAGGAAGATTGAACCAGGAATGCGATAACCGATTTTAGTGCCCATATCCATATATTGTGAAACAAGAAACATTTTTTTACTAAAGAATTAAAAACTAATATATAATTTTTCAGAGAATTTTATAAACCTGAAGAAAAACATATTTGGAAAGTTTTTCAATCTTTTGGAAATAAAACATTCCATTTTTTAATCATTAATTCTTCTTTAAATGAATTGCGCGTGCGCATCTGCTATTTAACTTTTGGCGGTTAAAATTTAACCCTTATATATTAGCGTCCGTTTGGCATCTATTAGCCCCCCTGCATCTTCCTATCTAGTGCTTGAGAAAAAAGTGTCATGAGAGTTGACTGACACCGAGGGTGGCGCTGATTGATCATTGGGCCTAGATTCAATCAAATGCATTGGAAAAAACGGGAAAATTTGTTTTTCTCCAAATAAAAACTGTTTCAGCGCATTTTATTTTACGAGACATTAATCTAAAAAGTTTTTAGTATTTTTTAAAAATAATTTATTCTAATGAGTAAGGTTAAATGCTTGTCTTTTTGCCAAAATGAGCCCCCGAATTTTCGCTAATTTTCGCAAAAAAACAATCATTTCACCTTTTTCAATAGTATAAATTGTTTATGAAGATACTGAAAAGTTTCTAGATTAATGTCTCGTAAAAGGAAATGTGATGAAACAGTTTTTATTTGAAGAAAATTGAATTTTCATATTTTTCCCCATGCATTTGATTGAATCTAGGCCCAATTGCATTTTTTAAGGGCTGTTTTAACATCTCTTAAAATTCAAGTAAGGAAATTGACATTT
>JAUMHM010000083.1:39920801-39944840 GCA_032362435.1 Melikaiella ostensackeni
TTCAGGGCGAGCGTTTGAAATAGCTGCGAACAACGTAGAATCTATGAGTGAAAGGTCGCTATGTCGCTTAATTGTAAAGCAGAAAAATTTCTTAGAATTTTTTCGTTTTGTTCATTAGAAAGAGTAACTTAATAAATATTCAATAGTGAAAAAGATCCGAAAATCGATTTTTTCCGTCTAAGGTCCCTTTCTTCGCGACAGGTCTCATATATTACCGTAGTTTCCTATAAAATTTTCCTGATGAGGATGTCTGAATGACCTCGATTCATTTTGATTCCTTCTAGTATAAAAAGACGGAGAAGGAATGAAGCATATATCTCTTTCCTTTTTCCCTCTTCTTTCTTTTGCTAAATTTTCGTCTCGAATGTGCCTTTAACATTGACTTTTGAAAAAGTACTCCTTTTAAAGACTTTTTGTGCAATTTTCTCAAAAAAAGGGCTCAAATTCTTGAGGAGGCATGAAAATTGTCATAAGTGTTCTTGTTGACCTGAAAAAGGTTTTAAGATAGGGTGCCAAAAAATTTTTGCAAATTAAAAAAAACGAAAATTTTTTTGAAAATCTGTTATTTTTCAAAATAATGAAGATTATTAACTTTTTCTTTTATATTATTATGAAGGGTTCCCTAATTTTTTCAAATCCATGAAGAAGTTCAAAAAATTAAAAATTAACAAAATTGCGGCTGTTTTTCTGAAAATCCAAAATTTGGGTTTTTTTAATGTGCTAGATGCGGAAAGAAGTTTAGAGTGAAAATTGCTTTCCTTGGAGAAATCCCTGGAAATCGTTGAAATTCTATGATATCTGTGAAAATTCCTTCAAATTTCTCGAGATTCTGTGAAATCCTTTGAAATCCCTTTAAAATTAATTGAAATCATTAATTATACTTCGAGAACCCGTGGCTTCTTTTGAAATATTTTGAAATCCCTTAAAACTCGGTTGAAATCTTTTGAATCCCGTGAAAGATTTCGAAGTATTACGAGATCGCTTGAAATCTTTAAAATCCCCTCAAAGCTCATTGAAAACTTAAATCTGTGGGGATCTTTCCGAATCTCTTGAAATCCCTGGGAAATTTGAAAATCCATTGAAATCCTCTGAAATCCTGTGACTTCTTTAAATGATATCTCGAAATCTCTCAAACTACTATGAAATCACGGAAAATATTTCAAAATATTACGAGATGACTTAAAATCTTTGATATACCTTTAAAATTAATGGCAAACTTTAAAATCCTTGGGAATGTTTCCGATTCTCTTGAAATCCATCAAGATTTTCAAAAATCCACTGAAATCCTTTTAAATACCGTGATTTCTTTTGAAATATTCCTAAATCATTTCGAATCCCTTGAAACCCCTTAAAATCCTTCGTAATCCATGGAAATCCTTCTTAAATTTTTTAAATTCCTAAAAATCCGTAAAAATCCGTCGAATTCCTTTAAAATCCTTTGAAATTCTGTGACTTCTTTTGGAATATTTCGAGATCTCTTTGAATCCCTTGGAATGCCTCAAAATTCTTTGTGATACGCGGAAATCGTTCTTTAATTCTCAAAATCCCTTAAAACTCGTCGAAATTCGAGGGTATATCTTGAAATAATTTACAATCCTTTGAAATCCCGTGACTTCTCTGAAAATATTTCGAAATCTCTTAAAATTCCTTCATATTCCTCAAAATCCTTTTCCGTCTATGGAAATCGTTCTTGAATCCTAAAATCCCTAAAAAACCGTCGAATTGCTTTAAAATACTTTGAAATGCTGTGATTTCTTTTGAAATATTTCTCAATCTCTTCAAATCCCTTGCAATCCCTGAAAATCCTTTGCGATTCGCGAAAATCGTTCTTTAATTCTCAGAATCCCTAAAAACTCGTCGAAATTCTAGGGTATTTCTTGAAATAATTTAAAATCCTTCGAAATCCCGTGATTTTTCTTGAAATTTTCTGAAATCTCTTAAAATCCCTTGATATTCCCTGCAATCCTGCCCCGTCCATGGAAATCGTTCTTGAATCCTTAAAATCCTTGAAAATCTTTTGAAATCCTTTAAAATCTTCAGAAATCCTGTGACTTCTTTCGAAATATTCCGAGATCTCTTAAAGTCCCTCTGAATCCCTTAAAATCATTTGCACATACATCCTTGAAATCCCTAAAAATCTGTCGAAATCAAAGATGACGATTCTGCACAATTAAACTTCGAACAGCAAAAATCAGTGACTTTACTTGATATCTTTAAAATCGCTGAAAATATCATTGAATCCATGAAAATCCTTTGGAGTTGCTTGAAATTTCTCGATACCCTTGAATATATTTTCAAATCCATCAAAACCTTCAAAATCTATTGAAATCTGTCGAAGTTCCTCGAAAAATAAATCAATTGAATTTATTTCCTAATGTTCTCTAGAAATCGCTCGAAATTTGTGAAATTCCCTATAATCTTCGAAGTACTCGGAGGTCCTATAGAACCCGTCGAATGTTGTGAAATTCTTTCGAATTACTTGAAATCTTTGTAAATCGGAAAAATCCATCAAATAAGTAGAAATCGTTCGAAATTTCTTCAATGTAAATTAAATAAATTTATCAAAGTTCTCCAAAGAAACCCGTTGAAATCCTTAGTAATCTTTGAAATCCCTTGAAATTCTTGGAGATTGAATAAAATCCTTTAAAGCTTGTGAAACTTTTTGAATTATGTACTTTGAAATCTCTCGAAACTTTTGTTAGTAATTGCTTGGAATCCCTTGAAATTTAATTCTCCGAAATTGAGTTTTCTAGTAATCCCTTTAAATCTTTGGAAATCCTACAAAACTCTTTGAAATCCCTTGAAAATTTTTAAACATCTTGAAATTCTTTGGAATCTTTTAAAATAACTTAAAATCTTTAGAACCCTTTGACATTTTTTAAATTATCTATTTATGTATCTTGAAATTTTTGGAATCATTTGAAACAAAGTTCAGTTTATTCCCTAAAAATCTCTAAAAATTCGTTGAAATCTCTTAAAATCCCTCGAAATCCTCTAAAATCGTAAGAATCCATGAACATAAGTAGAAATTATTTGAAATCCCTTGAAGATAAATTAAATTAAACCTATTCATCAAAATTCTCTGAAAAAAGCGTTCAAATCCCTTGGAATCTTTAAAGTTCTCTGAAATACTTCAAAATCCCTTGCAATCTTTGGGAATCGTAAAAATACATCAAAATAAGCATAAATTATTTTGAATTACTTGAAAATTAATCAAATTATACTTATCCATCAAAGTTCTCTAAAATAACCGTTTTAATAATTAGAAATCTTTGAAAAATCTTGATTTGATAAAATCATAAAAATCTTGTCAAATAATTTGAAGTACCTTAGAGTCCCATGAAATCTTTGGAATTGCTGGGAATCCCTTGAAATTTTATTTCATTCCATTTATTTCCCAAAGTTCTCTAGAAATCTCTTAAAATCTTTGGAAATCATGAAAATCCATTCAAATGAGTATAAATCATTTGAAATCACTTGAAAATGAATGAAATTAAGCTTATTCATTGAAGTTCTCTTAAAACCCGTTTAAATCATTAGAAATCTTTGAAATCCCTTGAAATCTTTGGAGACTTAATAAAATCCTTTAAATCTTGTCAAATACCTCAAAATACCTCAGAATCCCATGAAATATTCATTGCCAGGAACCCCTTGAAATTTTATTTCATTTATTTTCCAAAGTTCTCTGGAAATCTCTTAAAATCGTTAGAAATTTCACAAAATTCTTTGAGATCCCTTGAAGTTTTTGAATACTCTTGGAATCCGCTGAAATTTAAAATTTTTTTAAATTTCTAGAAATCTTTATAATCCCTTGAATTCCTTGGAGATTTAATAAAATCCTTTGAATCCTGTAAAATTCTTTGAACTGCCTTAAAACCCCATGCAATCTTTACAATCGCCAGAAATCCCTTGAAATTTCATTTTATTTATTTCACAAAGTTCTTCGGAGATCTCTTGAAATCTTTGGAAATGGTACAAAATTCTTTGAAATCAATTGTAAGTTTTCAATACTCTTGAAAATCTTTGAAATCTCTCAAAATACCCTTAAACCCGGTGAAATTCTCTAGAATTCCTTGTGATTCGTTAAAATCCATAGATGTATTTGAAACCTCTCAACTCTTTCGGAATTCTGTAAAATCCCTTCAAATCTGTGGAATCCTACGTTGAGTAAATGAATAAATCATTCATTTCTAGCTTCTCTATTTCTTGCAGCAATTGTTACAATACTTTAACACTATTCATTTCTCCATTAGTTTTTTATAATGATTTTCTTATGATGATTTTCTATGAGTTTTATGAAATCTTGAAAAAATTATAAGAAATTCATTATCGGAAAATCATTATAGACCTATACTGAATTTCCCATAATATTTTTTCGAGAAACTCTTTCGGCTCCATTTATCTCGTCGAATCGTTATTTGGTAAAAAACTGCTTTTTTACAGCGAAATGCATACAAAACTTCACAGAATCTTAGAAGAATGATACAATTTACATACTTTCAAATCTTGCCATCGAGATAGAACCTTGTCATACAGACTTCTGAGATAAAACTTTTTAATATGCATAAGTATGAATATTTTGTCGATATTAGATTTTTTTTTAAAATCTCGCACTCCTTTTTTGTATCGATTTCGAAGAGGCATGTACAAAAATTGCTGCGAAACTGAGAACGTCTGAGTGTACAATATGGATCAAGGCTGCAACCGATATCTACTTGCAAGGAATTCCAATATTGCAATTCAGCATTTCACTTCGGAGAAAAAGTACACATACACTGAAAAATTCTTCCACATTCACGAGGTGTAAAACAATGTCTTATGCATTAAATATTGCGGAGATTTTTCAGAGATAGTTAGAAGATAAAATAAAATTATAGGAGTAAATAATTTCTACTGACTGTAAATGGTCAATGAAAGATCATTCACTTCAAATAAATTTGAACTACAAGAAAACATTGGTAAATCACAATATCAATATTTTGGTTTTCACAGGATGAAAACATGACATTTTGAAATCGAATTCATAGTCAAAAAGTTTGTTTTTCCTGTGTTCACACTGAATTCAAAGAGAAACGAATAAAAAATTGTTGAATATATTTCGATTATATTAGGAACTGTTACCTTCTTTCTGAATTTAAATCAATGAGAAATGAGTGAGTTATACAAATCACTGTTTAATTTGCGAGAACTGTTACTGATTTAATTGAGTTTCCTACAGATATTTTGAAACCATATGCCCCTTCTTCAAATGTCTTTAATCATTTAACTAAACATTTTTCTGAGACTATAAATAATAATATATGAGTCAAATATAGTACATTGTTACAAGAAAATGTTGTAGGTATAAACCAAGAAAACAATTTGTCACTTTGTCGCTAAAATTGTTTTGTACCAAACCAACTTCAAACCGTCCGAACAGTGATTAATTGTCACAAACTGAGTAAATGGTTTTATATGTTATGATTAATGTTATTCTAAGAGAACGTAAAATAAATAAAGAAAAGTTTAAAGAACAAAAAAATTCCTATTGTTTTTATTATATTTTTATAACAAAAGCAACTATTTGTTATATCAAGAAGTTTGACAATCGAGAATAAATAAATTATTTATAGAGAAAATTGAAACTGTCTCGCGCTAAGAAATTGTATGTGCAAGAAATTTTCAAAGAATGAACATATAATTGCATATAAGGAAGCAGTGGAATTTTTGTTGAATTCCTAATTGTAAAAAGTTGGAGTTGTCAATTGGGTTCAAAATGACTCCCCTAAAGTTGCATTTAATGAAATCCCTTCTTCTCCCGCATGGATTTTATGCCCGAAAATAATGAAAAATCGCACAATTTTTATTATTTTATGAGAAAAACAATATTTCTAAGGCCGGAATTGGTAGCAGAAGTTGTATACTGCAACTAGATTCGTAACTGTAGGTATAGTGTATGAGCCGTCATAAACTTTCTTATGTTCAAAAAATTAATTTAGAGTTGCGAAAATATTTATTTGTATTTCAAACATATGGTTTCTAAGAAATGCTGTATATTTTTAGTTTGAAATTGAACATGAAAAAATATTGTTGTGAAAGCTAATAACTAAAATATATTCTACTCAATTTCGGTTCAAGAAATTTTCAGAATAAGATTCACAGTTTAATGAAGTTTTCTCCCTTCGGTCTTACGGTCCAATTAAAACAAACAGAAAACGATTCTAGTTGTTAAAAAGCATCGTTTTTATTTTCAATGTTTCGGCTCTCAATGCGGGCTCTCTTCAGGAAAGTTTTCCACTTTAAAATAAATAGTCTTTTTGTGATAAATTAAAACTAAAATACAAATAACCTACTGAGTATCATAAATTTTTTTTTGTTATTATCTGACGTCAACTACGTAGAATCAAAAAAGATACATTTTAGGGTGGAAATCCTTTAAATATAACAAAGTTGTATGAAGTCGGGATTTAACGTTCATGTAGAAAAAACATAAGCTATTTTCAAAATGAGAGCCTCAAGAAATTTTGTTGAGAGGCTCCAAACCAATTAGATTACTTTCCAAACGAGAAAAATTTCAAATAATTATTAGGATGATGACAAAACAAGACATTGAACTGAAATTGACATTGATGCTATAGATGATACTAAATAGACGATAATGAACAGGTCAAATTTTCATTGAACCACAGATGAGAAACGCGCGCCATATTTCATGGATTCAAAATAGTGAATTAAATTTTTTTATTTTTCATTTTTCATGTCTTAAGACTAAGTTTGATGTATAATACATTGATACATCTGGTTAATATTTAATACTTCAGTCTTGAGATTGATTAGAATTTTAATAAATTTTTTTATGAAAATAGATTCGATAACTTGCCGTTTATAAGTGTTTTGTTCTCTTGCTGAAATTCTGATGTTTTCAGAAACAAAATCAAGAAAATGCTTAAAATTCCATGAGTGTTGAGACAAATCTGTGTGCAAATTTCCGATTTTACAATCTCTCTCATGTTCGACAACTATTGTTTTTAATTTTCTACCAATTCCTCCGATGTAGACTTCATTGCAACCAGAGCAATTTATTGAGTATAATATGACGCCTGATAAACTTTCAATTTCTCCATAATCTTTTTTATTCAAAACAAAATTATCTAGAGTGTTGTTATTTTCAAAATAAACGTTTATGTTAAATTTTTTTGTGGAACATCTTAGTCTTTCAGAAAGGCCTTGATCATGAGGTAATGTAACCTTTGAATCTGTTTTTTTTTGTATTTTTCTAACCATTTTTTTTAATCATTTTTGTGTACATTATTGTGAATTTCGTGAATTCTTTCTTTCATAACTCTTTCTATTAGCGGAATTGGATAATTATTCTGAAATGAATTAATTTTCAAAATTACCTCAATTTTCTTTTCCAAATTTTACATTACTTGATTTTATACATCTATCTACTAAACCTTTAATTAAACAAATTTGTTGACTGAAAAAATAGTATAAATCGTAATTTAAATACCGCCCAGACCATGACGGCTTTTTGTACCAATTAGTTATCAAGTCACCTTCAGGCGTTTTAAAAATCATCAAATCTAAGTAATTTAAAGAATTATCATTTTCAGTTTCGTAAGTGAACTGGTTAGAATCGTCAATTCTGTCAAAAGTGTTTACTACATCTAAGATTTTATTGAGTGTTATAATGAAGAATATGTCATCCACGTAACTTTTTTATAAGATAGGGATAAAATTTAATATTTCTAATGCTCTCCTTTCTATATTTTCTAACACCAAGTTTAAAACAATAAGAGACATTAGAGACCACATCAGACAACCTGACAATTTTTTTAGAATTTATTGTTAAATTAAAACACTGTATTATTAAAAACAGTTTCAGTTGCTATTAAAATCTCGTTTTTTGATAATTTAGGTAAATTACGATGTAAATTTAATTTTTCTCCTATACAATCTAAATCAAGATCCAACGGAATATTATCAAACATGGAAGCAGCGTCAAGAGAAACTAAAGAACGTATTTTCGTTATGTTCATAATGTTTTTTAAATTATCTTCAAATTTTCAGCTATTTTTTACAGATTCATCACAGGCTTCCTCTATCTTTCTCGAAGTCTCTCTACCGGAAGCTCTGGAGAGGGCGTGTGATGTCAGGACTTGGTGAAATTGTTTCAGAAATTCAACCTAAGGGTTCTGAGTGTAGAAAACAGATCATATGTAAAAAGAAACTCACTTAGATCCGTGGGGTTCTTTTATTAACTATGTTTTTTACATGTTTTGCCGCCAGAAAAATTGTTACGCTTCCCTCCAAGATGGTGGCCACAATTGGATTACGATGCTGCGATTGGTGGACGACGCGGAGCCGGGCGAATGTAGACACGCTCATTGGTTCCAGCCAACGACAGCCAGAACGAACCTGGAAACTATCTGCGTGCGACAATTCACTCTCGCCTTCGTTCGAGGAACATAATTTTTTTGTTGCAAAGAATTTCAACGATTATGATTTGGATAAATTTGGAAATTTTGATCGAAATTGAGATTGGCTATGGATGAGATTCCAATTTTTAAGTTGTGTAACGTATGTTGAAATGTTTATTTTCTGACGGATGGTTTTAGCGGATGTGATAAATTAGAGAATCAAGTAATGCCGCCAAAACGATGGGCCAAGCTTTTTAAGTACCGCTCAGCAATTAAGTGCCCGGGTTTTAACGAATTTTGAGAAACAGGAAGCCAGTCTCTCTGATTCTCAGATTTCGTCTGTCGAAAATACCGTGAATTCCATGTAGAGGATCTTCGCGGGAATTCAAATGTAACGTGTTCGCGTCACGCCTCGTGGTCGGTGATTTTATTATGTGTAGATAATAAAATTCTGGGAACCGACCACGACTCAAGTAAAATAGTAAGATTTTGGGGTACTTTTCCGCGGCCTTGGCCGATAATTTTTGTACTCCCCTCTCGGTAGGGATGTCACGGATCCTATGTGTAGTGAACTTCGGTATTAATGTTAAATCTCGGTACTGATGTTTAGATTTTGATCAGTTCATGAATAGTCTTCGTAATGAATATTCTGATTTTGGGTTATTTTTAACTAGGATTCAGAGAAAATTTCTGTGAAGTCTCATTTTTTAAAATTTTTATGCGTGTACTTATGGAAACGTTAAAATTTTCTTTTGATCTCAAATATATGGGATATTTCTCTCACTACTCAGAAACATGTCTCTAAATTTTTTTTAGGTTAGGAAAACCCCCTTCCTTGCGAGTCAACGTGTTCCAACTGGCAGGAATACCCTTATAAGATGTTCTTTCAAAAAAATGTGACATAACCGTTTATTTCAAAAATAGCCACGCTCTAGATAATTTCGTTTTGAATAAAAAAGATTCTGAAAAGATCGAAAATCCATCAGACGTCATAAATCAATAAAATGCACTGGTTGCAATAAAGTCCACATCGGAGAAATTGATAGAAAATTAAAAATAAGAGTTGCCGAACATGAAAAAGATTGTTGAATCGGAAATTTTAAGACAGGTTTGTCTCAAGACTCATAAAATTTTGACCAGTTTTTTTATTTTGATTTTAATAACATCAGAATTTTAGCAAGAGAACAAAACACTCATGAACGGCGAATTATTGAATCTATTTTTATAACAAAATTTACTAAAATTTCAATCAATCTTTAGACTGAGGTATTGAATATTAACCAGATGTATCAATGCATTATTGGTACATTAAACTCAATATTAAAACATGAAAATTGAAAAAACACAATTTAATTAATTTATTGTCCATTTAGTATCATCTATAGCAACAATTTCAATGCCAGTTCAATGTCTTGTTTTAATTTATTATAAAAACATTCTTTATTTTAGAGTGGAAAACTTTCATGAAGAAGGCCCGCAATGAGATCCGTAACGTTGAGAATAAAAACGATGTTTTTTAACAACTAGAATCGTTTTCTGTTTGTTGTAATTAGACCGTAAGACCGAAGAAAGAAAACCTTGATTTTGAAATTATATGAACAGTCAAAGAAAAAAGGGGTTCAGATACTTTATAAAATTCACAGTATTGTACGCATTGTACTAAGATGGTCACAATAGCGAGGAAACCGATTTAATTACATTTTTTTTCAATTTTACCTTGCAGAAAATGATCATAGTTTTGATATTTCAATGCTTTTATATATCTTGCTATTGCACATACATTGTTGGTCACATATATTACAGTTTTGATGGACAGGGAGTCGAGAAACTTGCGATATCCGTTAGAAAATAGCAAAAATTCAAGTTTTTATCATTCTTCACAAATTTAAATTCATTGTGGGTACATAATAAATTTTATGATGGGGTATACACTGTACAGTAACGAATTCTGTTGCAGTACGAGTATAGTAATTTTCCCACTGATTCTGGTTTGAGAAATATTGTTCCTCTCATAAAATAATGAGAAATGTGCAATTTTTCGTTATTTTCTTTCATAACATCGATGTGGGCGAAAGAGGTTTTTTTTTTTAAATGAAACTTTAGTTTTATTTAAACACCCAATAGTTTTGTTTTTCAATCCTCCCTCAATCATATAAATTCATTGCGGATATATATTAAGGTCCTCAAGAGAGAGCTCGAAAATTTAACTGATATCAAACTACGTGAAAATATATGATGAAATTGAAATAATTAATGAAATTGTTTGAAGTGGTCGATAACGAGTGTTGAACGAGTGCAATGTTATGTATTTATTACATAGGTTGAATAACCTGGCTTGAATCATTAAAAATTTAAATCCGCAAAATATTGAAAGCATAAGAATATTAATATTACGTTATTGAGGTCTTGATATCTGCTTAAAAGTGGCTAATAATAACCATAACATCTTGTTTCAAACGTGTACATTTTATATGAAATTTCATTTGGATTTTTTTACAGTCGTTGAGTATTTTGCTTTTAAAATAAGTCCAAGAAACTTGAAAAAATGTTCAGTAATTTCATAGATATGAGTGACTGAAGAAATTTGGTAAAACAACACTCAACTCTGGATATATGTCGGGTTTCGGGTATAGTTTGCGACGACCGTAAGGCTCTTCCAAGAATTCGTCGACTGCTCGCTTTGTGGCTACGGAACTGCTCAACTCCGCTGCTCTCACTCGACCTCCCTTTTGACTCCTAGGACCCCCTCATTAAAGAATGCAGGTCGGCGGAAATTTGAGGAACGACATAAATCTAGGTGACTTAAATTCAGAGTTCAGTGTGTCCAAATAAGAAACATTCAAATCAGATATGTAGACGCAGTGTGAGATAATTATGTTGAAGAAATTCATTAATTTCTATCAGAGATACGTTGGCAATGAGAAATTCAGTCCACGCATTTAAATGTTTTTGAAAACCCTGAAATCGAAATTTTAATGAAAATTCCAAAATTGGCTACTTGAGGGTTTTTCGGGATGCTGATTACAAATCAAAAATAAAAAATTTTAAATTCAAAATTTCGAAATTGAAAAAAAACCGACATTATTGAAAATTGCTAGAAGCGGGTTTTTCGGAATGCTGGTTACAAATCCAAAGTAAAAATTTCAAAATTTAAATTGGCGGGTCTTATGTGGCCTTCTGGAATACTTACCTGTATACAGTATATTCTGTCAAAACTGCGCGACTTTAAAAAATTTTCAATACATATATTTGCAGTAATAATTTTTTGCAGAACAAGTTTCATTTTTTTTTTCAAATGGGAAAAATTTAAAGCAAAACCGGAGAAAAGAAAAATGGAACAACTGTGGAAATCAGTAAAGTGAATAGATGTAGCACTTAGGAGATCAAGGTGAGTATAGGGTGAAAACAGTTTAAAAAAGTTGAAAGAACATAACACTTTGATTACGAATTTAAATAAATAACTTTAATTTGGTTGTATTTCACAACTTTGGTCTACCATATCGTATTAGCTGTTTTCAGTTTTTCAATAGTGACTTTGGATGTGTAATCAACGGCCCGAAGAACTTCCTAGCGGAAATCTTCACTCGAATCGGTTTTATTTCAAAATTTTGGTCTGCCATATTGGATCCGTTATTTTAAATTTTGAAATTCTGGCTGTGAATTTGGAATAAGAGATCCGCAAAACCCTTACGTAGCATTTTTCAAGAAATTCGGTTTTGTTTTACAATTTTGAGCCACCATATTGGATCCGCCGCTTTAACTAATTTAATTTCGACTTCAGATTTAAAATCAGCGACCCGAAAACACCCACAGTAGCTATTTTCAGTCTAATCTGTTTTGTTTTACTAATGTGGTCCGCCATATTAGATCCACCATTTTGGATTTTGACCTACATCAATTCATATGTCAGATTCGGAATGAGCATACGAATTTCTATATAAAAACATGTGTAGCATATATAATGAAAAATTCAAGCGTCCGTGGTATTCAATAAACGATTTTTTTGCCATAAAGGGCTAACCTCAACATAGATTTTCAAGGTCAACACATTTTTTTAACTGTCTCTGTAATTTTCCTATATTTGGTAAGGATTGATCTCTAGTTTGAAAAGAATGTATCTCTGTAGGTTATTTTGATCTAAAGCTATACGATTCTGAAACAGAATTTCACAAAACCGTCCAGTGTACAGGTAAGGTAAGCCGACAAATACTGGGACAGTTACGAAAAACTTACCCACATAAAAATAATTTTGAAATTGTGAATTGTAAATTTTGGTACAAAAACCGTTATAATACGTGGCTTATACATTATTTTATGGATTAGAACAAAAAATACATTATTAGTTTCATAGTAAATTATTATTAATGGATATTTTTGAAGCTACTCAGATCACCCATTAGTGGGACAAGAATTATGGGGTATGTCCTTAAGTGGAACACAAAAAAGCCAGTACTGGGACAAGGAAAATGCAATAGAGTTTATCAAAATAAAATGGTATATTTCACTTAAAATTATAAAATACATTCAAAAACAAGAAAAGATTATTATAAATCATAAGAAATTTATTTTCATTTCTTTTTTAATAAAATTCATCTCAACATGTGAACATTTTGCTTAAAAAAATAACTTTTTACTTATCATCTTTTTAATAACGTCAAAACACTATAAATAAATATCCCAATTACTTTAATTGTTATAATTTTTTTTTTTATTTAAATTTCAAATTGTAGAGATTGCACTTCAACATTCAATAGTTTTCAACTCTCTTCCTCCATTTTACCACTTCATCCTTAACTTTTTCCTTGTTTGAATTCTTCTTGGGCACCTTTTTTCAGAAGACTATTTTCAGAAGAAATTCAGTCATCTATAATATCAAATATTAATGCAAACTTACTAATTTTTATTGAAAAATTAAATTTACGAATTACTATTGAATTGCTTACCTAAGCAGTTGGCAGAATTTGAGGTTGCAATAAAGTACTTTGAACAACTTTTTCAGACTAAATGATCAATTGAACGGCAAGCGTGGAGTTTATAAACAATAGTCTTAATATGCCACTAACACAATACTGCAAAATTTAATCAAAATTACGGTGAAAGTGACCGTCCCAGTAATTGGAAATGCAATTGTGCAACTCACGTTGAAGTGTCTGAAACTGAGACAGTCAGCGACATCTCGTTCCGGTTTAGCCAACTTCGTCAAAAATTTGTCCAAATGCGGGACATTTGAATATTTATAACTTATTGAATGAAATCACTCAAAAAGTTATGAATTTTATCCTTAAACGTATTAAAAATGTGCAAAAGCATTACTTTTTCTATCAGTGTAGAAAATTTCATTAATACAAGGCTATAAAAGTTATGCGAAAAGTTTTGAAATGCAAAAAAAGTGGTGAATTTTGCATCAGTTCATTCACAGATTTTGAGGAGTATTTTTTATTTTTTTTTTTACTAAATGTATGACTTGTCAAAGTAAAAATAAATAGTGGTAATGAATTCATAAGAACTTAAAAAATACTAGAAAATGTTTATTTTTATGATTTATGTTAGAATATGAATGGTACTCAACAATATTTATTATTGTCCCAGTATTAGACATACTTTTTACGTTTTTCCAGTAATGGTTGGTTCACCTTACGCGGGTATATTCCCATCGCGCGCAGCACGCGCCGAAAAAAATGAGATCTACATTCTTATGAAAATTTTTTGTGTACTGAAAAAGGAACAACCAAAAATTTCACAAATCAAAATTAGACTTCGGAACCATTCATTTTTCCGGCTCGTTAGAGACAAATGTACGATAAACGTACAAACAAGAAAGAAGAAAAAGGGAGAGAAAGGAAAGAGTCAACCAAAACCAACCTCACACTCTTTCTTTCTTCCGTCTTTCTTATACTACTAGGGACGAACATGTTTCGAAGCCAAATGAGACTTCCCCTTCAGAGGTAATTTATAGGATAACTACAGTTATAAATAATGAAACATATAATAATTAAATTCGAATATTACCTGACAGTATGAGTAAAAAATTTTTCATTATCAAATGTTGTTTGGTCAATCTTCCCATTTTCTTATTAAAATCAAAAATCTCTAAGATCAATGTGAAATTCACTTTCTCATGTTGGTTCTCCGACATTCGGCGCAGGCAAGATCGAAATTTTTCTTTTCCAATTCGATTGTAAGGCCCGTCGAATTGGAAATATCACGTTCGATTCGACAGAGTGCAGAATGTCTAATACATACTATTAGTCCTTAAAGAGATAATCTCTCGGTAAAATTTTGTATAATTTTAAAATTAGGTAATGCCTCATCACGAGTTGATGTTACAGCATAATTCTATATATGTATCCGTACGTTCTAACTTTATATCACTTTGCCAATTCATCGAAAATCTGCGAAAACCTCACTGAATGCTACCGACTTTCCTTCGCTAGTTCCACTCGATAAATATGGGAATAAAACGCGAACATACCAATGGTAACGCGGCTTTACATAACCGGTATGGGTATAAATTCCAGGAGCGTCGTGAGATCGTGCCTCAAATACGAGCAAGTCGCGTCTTTTCTACGACGGCGATGATTCCTAGTCGCAATTGCAACCGCAATTTCGAAGAATGCGAGCCAAAGATATCGAACACGAAGAGCTTTGAGTGCCAATTTTTTTTTCACTAGTTCCTGAAAACTCAGAGTATTCGAGATTTCTCTCATCACAAGAAGATAATGTTACATGATACGACTTTTAGTTGCTGCAAATTTCATTTCCTTTAGACGTGTGCATTTTTTCGGATCGAATATGGCATTTTCGAATCGACGTGCGGTCATTTTCGGAATCGACATTCGATGTCCGTGCATCGAATGTCGAAAAACTGACATTCAACGCGTGCTATCGTCGAATCGAATTATTCGATTCGATCGGCCCACCGAGCGAATGTCAAAAAACCGACATTCGATACGTCCTACTATCAAATCGGTTTTTTTTTTCGACTCGTTTGGCCCAAAGTCGGATGTCGAAAATTCGATCGGGCCGAAACTACGTGAGATCGTTTTTTTTCTTGATTAATTCCCAACTGCACGCAATCATTGCAACAACATAGCTGCAATCTGGCATATGAAAATATTGGTAACATTGCCGTGCAATGTTGCAGCAATGTATAAATGTTCTCTCCCGATTAATATTGCCATGCAATAATGCAATATTTTCTTTAAATATACCCAGTAATTTGGAGTATGCACAATCATTTTGTGTTTTTCTTGTAGAAAAAATGACGAAAATGAATGTGAAGGATAAACTACAGGACGATAATTTAGATCTCAGTTTATGTGATCTGGAGGAAGTGCCAGTTAGAGAAATTGTAAGTAATATTTCTTTTTTATATATTTTTTCACAGGCTCGGAAAGTTAATCTTCTTGGAATTCTTCGATAAAATTCAGTGCTTGGAGTTAAATTTTTAGTTTAAAAAAACTAAAGAACCCCGCACCAAATGTACAGAAAATTACTTTTTGTCAAAATGTCTATTCATAATTTTTTTGTGATTTCGAACCTGCAGATCAATAATTCGAAATAAAATTATCAAAAAATGGACAGTTTTTGCTCAAACAATGACCAAACTTCCAATTTTTACATGTTTTTTAATAGAAAAATTCGTCTGCTATTGAAATGTTATCCTTGTCAAAAACTTTTTGTCATATATGGCTAGATGTCTCAAATTTTGTAGATTGAACCCACTGAAACAAAAGTTTTGTACCCATGAACGTGACAGATTCAGGATTTGCTGCATACAGGATGTTTGGGGGTTATTTAAACATCCCCTGAATATTCAAACGAGGAAGTCGACATTTCCTAACAACCAAAATCACGGGAGAATTTTCGATTATACTATTGGAGTCGAAAGTCACTTTACAATAAATGTGAGAAACATCTCCAAACAGGAAAAGTCGTTGAATTCATGTTAAGGGATGTTTTAAAATCCCTTACAGATTCAAGCAAAGAATCGACATTTCCTTAACAGCAAAGTCACGATAGATTTTTTTATTATACTAGTAGGATTGGAAATAAATTCACAGTAAACAAGAGAAATACACCCTAGAACGAAAAGTCATTGCATTTTTTTAAGGGCTGTTTTAACATCTCTTAAAATTCAAGTAAGGAAATTGACATTTCCTAAAAATCAAAATCACGGGAGTTTTTTTGATTACACTAGTAGGATCGAAAATAAATTCACAATGAACAAGAGAAACATATCCTAGCGGGAAGGGTCGTTGAATGTGTTCTAAGGTTTGTTAAAACAACCGTTGAATTAAAACCTTATAATACCTTTACCTTATAATAACCTTCTAATAATTAATAAAACCTTAAATACATTCAACGACCCTTCCTGCTAGGATATGTTTCTCTTGTTTATTGTTGATTAATTTCCGGCCCCAATAGTATAATTACAAAATCTCCCGTTATTTTGGTTGTTATGAAATGTAGATTTCCTTGCTTGAATCTTTAAGGGATGTTAAAACAACCCTTAAAATAATTTCAACGACTGTCCCTGTTAGGATATGTTTCTCTTGTTTATTTTAAATTAATTTCCGACGTCAACAGCATAATAAAAAAATCTAGCGTGATTTTGCTTTTTGGGAAGTGTAGTTTTCCTTGCTTGGTATTATATAATCAAAAAATCTCCCGTGATTTTGATTCTTAGGAAATGTCGATTTTCTCGTTTGAATGTTTAAGGGATGTTTTAAAGAACCTCTAAATTTCCTGTATACTGCAAATTATAAATCTGTCAAGTTCATTGGTACACAAATTTGGTTTCAGTGGGTCCGATCTATAAAATTTGAGATATCTAGCTAAATCTGACAAATAGTTTTTGAGAAAGGTAACATTTCAATAATAGACAAATTTTTCTACTAAAATATATGTTAAAATTGGAAGTTTGGTAATTCTTTGAGCAAAAACTGTCCATTTTATTAACCATTTTATTTCGAATTATTGATCTGCAGGTTCGAAATCACAAAAAAAATTATAATCAGCCATTTTGGCAAAAAGCCGTTTTCTGTACATTTGATGCGGAGTCCTTTGTATTTTAAAATCATTCAATTTGGAAATAGTCTTAATTGAAATTAAGAGTACGGTTTGATAAATTTATCAACAGTTATTATTATTTTCACTTTTTTGTTTTTAGTCCGTGCTTAAAAGAGCAAGGAATTTGGATTTGTCAAACAATGCCTTGGTTTCATTACCGGTAAGTATAAAGGAAAAAGTTTTTTGTATTAATAGATTAGAAATGTAAGACTTCTCAAGACTAAGGTTGATTTTTTTTAGAAAACTTTCGTGACCCTGACACAAATAATAAAATTGGACCTCAGTAAAAACATGTTGACAGAGATTCCAGAAAACTTTGGAGAAATGGTGCAGTTGAAACACCTTGATTTATACAGCAATAAAGTAAGTATGATTTTTCAGGCAGGTACATTAAATTCAATGGAGATTTGTATTATAAATATTAAATACAAATTATTTACAGATAAGCAGATTGCCGCTGAGTCTCGGTAATTTGAAGAACCTAAAATGGCTCGATTTGAAAGAAAATCCTTTGGCTCCTGCAGTCGCGAGTGTCGCAGGTCCTTGCAGCAATGCAAGTGAATGTCAGGCCTGTGCTAAAAAAGTAGTCACTTACTTGGCAAACGTGCAACTCACAGTTGAAGAGGAAAAACAACGTAGAATAACTGCTGGTAATAATTCTTGTGAAAAAATCGCAACTTTCTCCAAGCATTTCCTATTATTTAAAAAATTAAAACCTTGAAAACATTTGCTTTCTTCAGAAACAGAAAAGACCGCCGCTACTAAAAAGGAAGGAAAGAAGAAAAAGAAGACTGCAGAAAAGGCGAAGACAAAAGGAAACACAGAAAAGGTCAAATTGTCCGATCAAAAGGAAGAACCCGAGAAAAATGACACGAAAGTTTCAAAGCCAAAAGAAACGGAAAAAAAGAAATCGAACAGAGAAAAAGGTAAGAATTTGTAATTCTGTTTTATATTTTTTATAATTATATTCTTTATTAAATTAATTACAACTTTATTTTATAACAGGTGGCATGTGCAGTCTTCTCTGCAGAGCACTTGTGTTTCTCCTCCTCTGGGTAGTTTTCTTCAGTCTTCTGATAATATTGGCCGTAGCGATTTTTCCGATTTATGACAAACAACGTTCCGATGCAGCTTTCAGGTATTTGGAAACCGAGGCCGGTTTGCCCATCAGGCATTATCGTCAAGTAGGGAAAAATATGCTTGAGAAATTCGTTACTGATACGATCGTTTGGACCAATCACGCGCGAACACTCGTGGAAGATTTTTATAATCAGTACTTCATCCAGGACGCCACTCAGACAAACAAAGCGACGTGAAGGAACGAAATCTGGGACTTTTTTTACCACATTCAATACTACAAATCTATTTTACATATGACTTTACAAATGAGACTATATAAAAGTTTTGCCTGTTTCTGCTATTAGGCAGAAAAATAATTAAGAGTTTCTTTCTTATGAAAGAGTGTACTTTGCCACTGAGTGGTAATAATTCAGGATTTTACCGACGTTGCATTTTTACACGAAACGTAGAAGGGAATTGAAAATAGAAAAGACGGATAGCGATATTCGATGATATTTTAGTATTAAGTAATCACTAATATATAAATACAACTAATGAGTAAAAGTAATAAAATACTAAACGAAAATTGTGGCTGTTTACAATCTCAGTGGCAAGAACGGTATTTTCTCTAGGAGTACAAAAGAGTTTTTGAAATCAGAGACAGACAAAGGCTTGTAAATCACAATTTAAAATTGAATTTCACAGGTTTAATTTCAAATTCCGCAGTGAATGCTTCAAGTTAAAAATTGTAGATTATTGTTATTGGTGAACGCTTTCAATTGGAAAATTTTCGACTGTAAACGCGTACATTTCAATTTTAAAATAGTTCGGTTTGAAGGTTTACAATGTCTACTGGTACGAATACTGAAAATTTCAAATGGTTAAATTTCGGTAGCTTTAAACATGAAATTGTCTTATTTTTATATATGGTTTAATAAATTAAATTGCTTAATTTTACTCATTTCTGTTTGAAATTGTTTAGTTATTAATTATTCTATTTGAAATCATGCAATTTTAAATGCTTTGAATAACAAAATATTGCATTGTAAGGAGTTTTAGCTTCAAATGTTTTAATTTTAAAAATTTTAGAATCTTGAAAAATTTAATTCTTTGATTTAAAATTTTTCTGTTCCATGAAGTTTGACTTGAAATTCAGATTCATAAATTCTCAATTCCGGAAACTGTTAATTATTAACGATTATTAAATTTATAACTCTAAATTTAAACTTGTTGAATTCTGAAACAATTCAATTTAAAATTTGGTATTACAATTTGGAATCACTCTTCAGAATTTTTCAATTTCGAGTTTAGACCTTTTCAAGATCTCAAGTATTTTTTTCTCCCAGGAATGTTATTTTTTACTAGAAGGTTCTTGTTTTTGTTATTATTACTGTAAATCATAGCCTTTCGGAATTTCATTGCAAACTATTTTGTCATGAAAATGTGCTTGAAATGTCCGATATATTACGAAATTTAATATTAAATGACATTCTCGTTTCTTAACAATGGCAGTAGTCAGTCTATAAATCAACTAGCAAAATTTAATACAAAATAGTTGATTGAATATTCATTCCAATATATTGGAAATATATTCGTACGTATTCTACTTTCAAAATACTTTAAACAATATTTGGTGGAAGATTACTCAAAATCAACTGATAAATATTTAAACTTTAGGTGACACTGCTGGAGGATTGTGACTTACAATTGGACAAAGGCAAAGGTTTCACAGAAGATTTGCCGAGTGTATTTTCAATTTTGTTAACCAATTTCTGAAACCTGTTAACTCTCACTTCCTGCTGGTCGTTTGAAGCAGAAGAAGAGTCGTTAATTTCCTCAGGTTCATTCGCAGTACCTTTACTTCTTCCACTGCTGAATCGACTCCAGACTTTTTCAAAATTCGAGACAGTCGATTCTCTCGGTTTGGATTTAAATTTTGTGTAGAGAGCTACATCGTCGTAAAGAACTTCCTCGTCTTGTAAAACTGGTTCACTTCTGGGAATTTGATAATGTTCAAATTCTATTTCAGGTTCTCCATTTGTTTTTAATTCAGAATTAAAACACTGTTGAGGAATTATGTCTAATTTCATGGGAGAAATTTCCATTTCTGTAGTTCCTGAAGTTAAAGATATGGAATTATCGGTAAGTCTCACATTTTCTTTAGTATTTTTTTCTTGACAAGCTGCAATATCGTCATATAATTGTTCGACTGAGCAAGTTGTGATTGTAGGAGGAATTGAGTAAATTGGTCGTGGAGCTGGTGGACATAAATATTCTGTTTCGACTTCGATTTCAGGCTCCTTTTCTTGAGACGAATTTACGGTTCCAGAAATATCGTCGTAAGTGGGCAAATTTTTAGTTGTTGAAGTCGTTGAAGTAGAGCCTCGTTTCTTCTTGTCTTCTTTTTTAGGTTTGTAACTTCGGTTTCTCATTTTGTCGAGGAAGGACTTTTTGGAAGCTTGTATTCTAGCTGAGCCTGAGAGTTTTTCCTCTTTGGGTTCCTGAATGGACTTTGCTTTCAGATCGATAGCAATTGTCTGCAAATTATAAATTTCCTATAAATATATTCCTTTGAAAAAATCTTTATAATAATAATACCACAATATTGTTGTTTAGCACTTCAAATTTTGTCTAAAAAATGAGAAAATATTGAAAAATATCTTCAAAAGATTACCAACCTGTACGTCATCATACGATTCAACAGCATCGACCACACATTCTACCTTTTTTTCAGTCTCTTTCAAAAAAACTTCTTGAGTAACAGGTCGAACATCATCATAAGCTTCTTGAATATCTTCAATTTTAGATTCTTCTTCGATTTTCTGAGCACGAATTCCGTCAGCAACATCATCGACATCATCGTAGGTTTCCAAAAAGCAATTCTTCTCTTCTTTTTTCCTCTCTTCTTTCTTCTTTTCCACCTCTTTCTTTTTATCTTCTTCTTTCTTCGCAACCATGATATTTTGATAACCAGTACCATCTCTAAAATCTTCAATCTTGTGATAAATATCATCCTCATCATAAGGTTCCTCTACTGATTCAAAATTGGGAATCGCATCTTCGTGAGGCAAAGAAGGAAGTCTTCGAGGAATTCTAGCTGGTAAAGGTGGAATTTCACCATCATCAATTTTATCTTTCGTTGATTTTTCTCTTAGAAGAATTTCATTCTTTGTGTTTTTGTCTAAATCTGGAATTGGAGGAGGTTGTAGACTCAACAAATTTTCATTGCTTTTTGATGGCCTAAATCCTGCATTCTGATATCTTTCATCTTTTAATAAGGGTTCAGAACTTTTTGAGTCTTTCTGCTCCATTTCCATTGTTTCGGTGAATGAAGACTCACGAAGGCGTGTTTTATTATCGTTCTCTTTGGTACTAATTTCACAGATCATTGATACCCATTCTTCCATCTCTTCCGGTGTCTTTGCCACGAACTGAAACGAGTCATTTTATCATCGAAATTAGTTAAGAGTACAACACATTTTAATAATCTTAATATAAAAAAGAAACATGAATGAATTTTATTAAGTTATCTTCGAATTAGAAATAAACTGCAAATTATTGCTTTTAAAACACTTCTAAGAATATAATAAAATTCTTTCAACTTATAAAATTCAGCTTCTAAGTTTGGGATTGATTTGAAATTTGAATTAAACTTTAGAATTAAATTTAAAAACAAAAGGCATTCAAGTTTAGACTGTTACCAAAAAATTACGAAATGGTGGAGTCTGCGTCATCTGATCACGGGAATTTTTGTGTCGAAATAGGATTTGGCTCTAATTCAGGGCATGATTGTTTAGTATTGAAAAAGAAACCCACTAAATATTGTTTGAAAATTCGAAAAAATGGCGGAAATATCTTTGGTTCTAATTGAGCGATTTAACTTTTCGACGACCGAATTTACTTGTTTTAAAATAAATTTCAAAAATAATAATAATAATAATAAAAATCTTGTAAAAAATAAAAATGAAAAACGCGTGTCCCAAAAAAATCCGATTTAGACTTTTTTCAAATGAAAGTTAATAAAATTCTGCATACATCGTTTCCATTTAATTTGTATAAAAAGGTTTTTAATACTTTTTTATTTCATAAACAAAACGACAACAAAATTTTTGACTTTTGGAGAATACTCACAAGAATTTTCAAAAATACCTGGAACGGATAATTGTTCATAAAATTTGTTTGCTGTCTAATAAATTATTCATTAATTTTCATTAAGATAACTCGAAAACTCTTTTTGTCTATAAATTCTTCAAAAGTTGAAATAAAGTGACCAAACACTGCTAATCCCCACGGAACCATTTTAATCCACTTCTTTGTTTATAAAAAATTCAATAAATTTTAAAACTTCTACAGTTCTACTGGAAAATATTCTAGATAGTTGTTTCATTGATTGTAGATATTTTTTTATGAATTTGAATATTTGATAAAGCAATGTATTTTTCAAGTCAAAATTTTTTTTGTCATTTTTTTTATGAAATAAAAAAGTACTAATAACTTTTTATTGAAAATCGGATAGAAACGGTGTATGCAGAGTTTTATTATCTTTCATTTTTAAAAAAGTCTTTTTTTAAAATGTATCTTAAAACAAATAAATTCAGACGTCGAAAAGTGAAATCGATCAATTAGAACCAAAGATATATAATTTTTAAAAAATGTCCAAAAACTCAAAGTCCCATATTTTAGCCATTTTTTCGAATTTTCGAAAAAAATTTGGTGAGATTCTTTTTTACTACCAAACAATCATATATCCTGAATAAAAGCCAAATCCCATTCCGACACGAAAATTTCCGTGATCAGATGACGTGGTCTCTACCAAATGATAACACCTATTGACAATTTGAATGATTAATAACTTTACTTACAAATTGAAAAATTATGAGATTGTATGCTTTGAAAATTGAATGTTTCACATTGAACCTCTGTGTAATTTCAAATTTGGATTTTCCTATAATTTGGATACTTTCAATTAAGATTGAAATTGAAAAAAGCTTTTAAATTTCAGATTTTTAATAAAGCGGATGCTTTTAGATTTTAATGTTCCACAAATTACATTATGAAAAATGGTAATCCTTCCAAAAATTGGCAGACGGATCCTTTCGAAACTTTAACTGCTTCTAAATTTTAGTTTTTAAAATTAGGATCGGTTTCAAATATGAACTTAAAATTCGGTTATGTATTATCAAATATTGGTTTCTTGTCAATTTGGATACTTTACACTTCGAAATTTAAATTCCTCTTTTTGTGGAATTTTTCAAAATTATTTCAAAACCCTTTAAAAAAATCGCATCCAGTTTTTATAACTTTTATAAATTAGGGAGGGATTATAGTTCAAAATATAACTGAAGTGATAGAGTAGTTTCAATTTATAGGTTTTATTAAGAAAAATTGTTAATAATGTTTTTCTAGGTAATTGCACGAAAAAGGTTCCAATATTTTCAATCGCAGAGTCTACCGACGTAAGTTTAAGCATTCAAAAACTTCCAGCGGATGTAATGTTCATTAGAAT
>JAUMHM010000083.1:39972393-39985675 GCA_032362435.1 Melikaiella ostensackeni
TTATTGGACCCTAAAGCCAATTCGATCACCAAAAATTCCAAAATAATTTTACGATTGAGGGTCAATATAATCCCACCACTACATAAAATAATTTAATTTTAATTAATCAATTAATGAAATTAATTTAATTAATTAATGGCGGTCGTACGCGCGAAGGGAAAGGTTTTGCAACACCAAAATTCGTCTAGCGACTTGCAACAATGCGCTTAAAATCTCTCTTCGAACGGATTGATTATACGCGTGCGCACTTAACATATGGTACGCGGGAAAGTGGTCGAGTCGGTCCCAAGGGTGGGAACGGCTACGCCACTCCTCTTCGTTCACTTTCGCTTGATTTATAGCTAAAATATGCATTAAATTGAAATTTTGCATTCGACATTTTTTATGAAGAATTTCATTCTGTACAACTTCCATCACCAACATCATCGCGTATCTTCAGCTGTTTTCGAGGAAAATCGAATTTTTGGAATTTTTCGGTCATTTTCGAATGACCCTGGCCTCAGTGAGATCTCAAATTGAGGAGGGGGGGTGGTCGCAAAGGGCTCACGGGTTTTCATAAAAAATTCACCCTTGTGGTTCATTTTCATCGCAGAAAGTTTATTTGACTGGACAACGAGACACTTTCGTTCGAAAATATTAAATATCTTCCGATGTGATAAAGTCTCCGCTTTTTGAGAAAATGCGTTTTTTAGATTAAGACGTAGCGCATATTACAGTATTTTCTTCAATTTTTTTCTTTGAGGGAGCAAATATGAAAAAATTGTTCGAACAATTAATTTTATAATATCTTCAGTTAATTAACAAAATGAAAATTATGTAAATATTTATCCTAAAAACTAACATTACAAGGTGAGAAATGAAACAAAGCCTGAATCGATTCAGTTAATAAAACTGGAGATGATTAGGTTAGGTATGAAATTTATTTAATTTCTGAATGATTTGTTCACTGAAGAAGATTCTTGTTACAATCAGCATATCAAGCAAATGGTATTAAAAGATTTTTTTATTCAAATTACTCCAGCAATAATTTATTCAAAATGCTTGAACTATATTTAAAGGAAATTGTGTTTGGAAATTCCAATAAATGTATTGTAATCTTAGAGTCAATTAATTGGAATGTAACTTTACAAGACGGTGTTTGGAATTTCACATTACAATTTGTATTGTAAAATGTTGTAAAATCACAAACATTTTTGACAGTGTACACATTGGTTCGCTATGAGCATTTACATAACATTTTGAACAACAATTCAAAAATCGCTTGCACATATCAATTTTAAATTGAATTCTGATTATTTCGAAAAAAACAAAATCTGAAATCGGTTAAGAAATGCGTTCTAAAAGCTATTATGAACTTTTTTTTTGTTTACGCCGCTCTGTGTCGGCAGTTGCGCGTGGATAGTGAGGCCGTGCGGCCGGACTAAAAAATTAAAATATTCGAAAGTTACAAAGTGTCCATCAATCTTTCTCTTGGAATCGACGCAGGAAATGATAAGAATTGGAAATCTTCATATGATAAAAAATCAAAATTATACTTTTACGCTTAAAATTGATTTGAAACTTTTTAAAAATTTTCTTTCGCCAGTTTTTGATTTTTCTTGGTCTTTGAATTGCATTAATTTACACTCGCTTCAAAATATTTTTTCTGATAGTTTTGATACCGCAAATTGATTTTGCTGTCAAATAAAGAGCAATATATCACTTAAAAATATTTTCTCTTATTTCGAAGTGAATAAAAATTATTTTGATGGCAACGTTCCTCATATATTCTTATTGTAACATATTGCAAATTCATTCCTATTAATGTATATCATACATTATATCGTCGAATAGTCGAGAAATTTACCGTGACTCTAAGAAAGTAGCGAAAAAGTCGATTTCTTCGATTTTCCGAAATTTCAAAGTCACTTAGGAAGGGTAAAAAATATTTTCATCACATTATCGCTGCATAGTGAACAGGTATAAATTTACTTGCCTTAAACTGTTTTTTTTTTCATAAATCAAAACTCAAGAAAACATTTTTTGGTTTTCAAATTTTAAGACGTGTGTCGTTTTTTGTGATTTTGCTTCCTCATAGAGTAAGCTTTGTAATGGTAACAATTTCGGAAAATTTTAAGTTCGTTTAATTAAACGTTTCTCAATTGAAAAATGCCTAATACTATGTTCTTAGCAATTGACCGGACGTATGTGTGTGCGTCTGTATGTGGATGTGTGTGTGTGTGTGTGGCTGGATGTGTGTCTGTATGTGGATGTGTGCATGGACGTCACACTTTCTTGTGAACATGATAACTTGAACACGATTGCAGATAAATTAATGAAATTTGGAGGACTTATTTTTACAATTAATATCTAAAAACTGATCAAAGGATTTCTAAAAATAATGATTATATTTTTTTCAGCACTTTATAATATTTAAAAAAAATCTTTTTTATAGCAAAACTTTTTTAATTCACCTAATTCGAAGTCGATGCAAGAACACTCGTGATCGAATTCACAGCTAGTTTAGTTATATCTGTGATGACGAGACAGAAGAAATTTTTTAAACAGATATTTAGGAGAGTGTTTTTAACTTCCAAAAGAAAGTTTTCATTGCTACTAGAAATTCGAGCAATAAACTTTTTTTTTTTTGATACGCCCTACTGCGCACTTTAAATTAATTTTACTAAAGCTAAATCAAATGGTACAAATTAACATGAAAAATCTGCCTTTCTGAAAAATGTTATGATGTTCCGAGAAAATGCCGGACGGACATTTCTTTTTCGTTTGAGACTAGAGTTTCCTCAACTTTGCCCCGCCCTTGTTCTAGTCCTTGGTACTATTGTATTGATGTTGCATTGATGGGTTATCGATTATTACCCCTTAAATTTGGTTTAAAGTTTAACATTCAAAAAACAAAGGCCTAACTTCTGCATTACTTTTCGAATAATCTTGAACAAACTAAAAGCTTTTCTTTCGCAGAGCCGACGACTAGAATGACAAACACTGGCATTTCGTTGAAAAAAAATAGTTACTCCCTATTCAATTACCTTTCATGCATTCGCACCCTTGAACTATATTTTAAACTTTAATATTAAAAGAACAAAGGCCTAATATTTGCACTGTCTTTCAAGTAAACTTGCACAAACTGAACTCTTCTTTCACGGAGCCAGCGAATAGAAAGAAGCACTTACATTTTATTTAAAAAGAATTTAATTACCTTTCATGATTTTTTCTCGAAAAACTATTGGTATAAAATTCGTTGCATCTTAATTTTAACAATGAAAGTTTTCATTGTGCCTTTATTTGTTTTCGTGTCTCAAAAATTTTGAAACTCAAAACTAGACGGAACTCGGGGTACTTTTGAGGATCGACGTTTCACAGTGTTGGTTTCATTAATTTAGGTGTATCGTTATTTTCCCTTTCCTATAAATTACTCATTACCGTATGGCCGAAAATAAAAGTTTCAACAAGTCCTTAAAAATTATTAAAAGTATTTTTTTGAGCTCTGATAATAACTAGTTTTTTAATCCTCTCCTGCTGCAATTATCCTTATACTTTTACAATTTTTACGGAAAAACCTGAATCTCGGACTGTTAGTAACAATATATCGCTGGATTCTTTACAACAAATATTTTTTGAAAAGATACGTTTCAAAAAGAGTGAGCACTTAATCAGACCCGGTCGATTGTTCGAACAATAAATATAAAAATATAGATAATCACCAATATCCTGAATAATTTCATTCAGAATTTACAGGAATGGCAAATTTCAACAAGTCCAAAAAAATTATCTAAAAAATTTTTTGAGCCCTGGTAAGAATACGATTTTGTACCTGGTTCTGCGGCAATTATTTCACTTTTATAATTGTTTGCAAAAGATCTAAACCTTGGATTGGACGAACCGTTGTGTCGATGTGCTTGAAGTGCTGAACATTCAAATGAACGTAATTTTTCACTGATGGCTTTGTAAAATGGAAATACTGCTAAAATGTTTGTTCATTTATGTTGGGAATAATAGCTCATTAAAAGAAACTCACAATGCTTTATTTTTAATTGTAGTTGGAACAATATATATGGATAAAATAGAGTTGGGAAAAAATATTCTGTTCTTTTGAAAGTTCAGAACTCCAGGTACACATGTACAGCTGGATTCTTTACATCAAATATTTTTCGGAAATTTTAAAAATATTAAAGAAAAGTTGAGGAAAATATATAACAGTACATCGGACTTCGTGGATTGCTTAAGCAATAAATACAGAAGCATAGATAACTTGAGCATCCTCAATAATTTTGTTTAGAATAGCAAGGAATAAAACATTCGAAAAAGTCGAAAACAATTATTAAAAATATTTTTTAGCTCTGGGAACAACACGTTTTTGCGTATGCTTTCAGGTATTTTTTTTACTTTCAATATGCTACTCACGTTAATGTGGTGGGTTCTGAACTTACAAGAATTATATGGTAATTTATTTTACGTATAATTTGATGTATTTTAGGTTTTTGTTTTCTTCGATGTTAATAAATTACACTAGTGAACAAAATGTGATCCATGTATTCATGAAATGGGATGTGACATTATTTCCGCAGTCATTTCTCGTGTTGAATGCGAATCTGCCCTCCTTTTTATCCCATACATCTGGTTTCTGAGCTTTTTTGAGACCGCATTTATTTTTTCAAAATTTACAAATCGCACGTGTAGTGTAGGAAATAGTGAGTGCAGGAAAATCAGAAAGAAAAGAGGATAAATGATTACGATGTGTTTTTTAACGCTGCATCCAACGATCATTCCATTTTTGCAATAACTCAAATGATTCTCTGGATAACCACAAGAAAAATTTTAAAGTGACAAAATAAGGTTTTATAGAAAAGGTCATTTTCAGAAGGGGGATTCTTGCGGTTGAATTATTTTTTCTCGGCATGCGCTACAATTGATTCTTATTTGCAGATCTTCTTTGGCAGAATTTGAAAAAAGAGTATTTAGGAATCGCGCAAGCCCTTTTATTGCAAGAAATCTGAATTTTATTTCAGTTAATCCTTCTAATGGATTCTTTTTCTCTGGTATACGCAAATTATATTCATTTTAATGAAATATCTCACTCAGATTCTTGACACAATTATAAAAAAGTATTCAGAGGTCCCAGATAACGTTTTTTGTAAAAATGTTTTTGGTTTATAAATTTTTTTTTTCTTAAAATGTTTAGCTTCTCAATAAAAGAGGAAACCCTCTATAGTTGCAAGAGGGAATAAAACTAACAACACTGACATTCAAGGCTCCTTGGGACTCCTCAATATTATTTTTAAAATCTAGAAAAAATGTGCATGATACATTTCACTGACAAGAGTACAATGTATGTATGCCAAGATACAAGGGATTCATTATTAACTTTTATTATTTTTTTAAATTGAGCTTTTACGCAAAAAATACCTTCCGGGACTCCTTAATGCTTCGTTACAAATGTGTCTAAAATCTAAGTGACGTATTTCCCTAAACAAAATACAATAAAGGTATGCCGAAGTGAAAGAGTCCAAAAGATGAGTCAATCCATTTCCTGATTATCAGTATTGTAGGGGGTCCATCAATTTTGCTGGAACTTGGTGAACCCGAGGGTGAACCTTTAGTTCTCCCAGCTTTCTCTCATTGGTAGTCAGTCACAGGTCAAATCAGGGGTAAGGATGAATAGATCACAAAAGGTTCCTGCCCGCCCCGCTCCTTGTCTAGTGACCAATCGCACGTTGCATTGATGAGTTACTGGTTATTACCTGGGACCAATCACACCGTACACCAGACCATAATACCTTGTCTGTCAGGAGACACAGGCGTTCCTTTTCTGAATATTTTTCCTCAGATAAAGAAATATTTTGGGGATTTACAATAAAACTGCACTGTAATTACTAGGGAGACTCGACAAAAAATTTTGAAATTCAGAATCGCTAAAACGCGAAAATGTAGCTCACTGGGATGCCAAACAAACATAATCAATTTGGAGTCGATAGACATCCAGTGTGGTTACCCGCGCTTGAAAAAATCTTCCAAAAACTTTTTGTTTGCAGAGTTTTAACATTTTTTTGAGTTACGATTTTTTTCAACATGTCTGGAGGTCCAAAAAGTTTTTTCAATTTTTCGCGGATTTTAATTGATCATTTTCTAAGAGATAATTCCTATTTAATTCACCTCTGTTTCCGGAAAAAAAATCTTAGAACCTTTGTGAATAGAAAAGGATTTTTTTCCGGGTACTTGAAAACTTTTCAGTGATGAAAATGCAGTAGGAAAAAAATCGCCAAGATGCAGGAGCAAAACTTGGAAATACAGTGAATTAAAAAAAAATTGTTTTGGTATTTAATGAAATTATCTTCAAATCTTGTGTTTCTAACATTTTTCTGAGCTTGTGTGGACTTGTTTAGTACAGAAATATACTGGAAAAAAGATCAGTAAGACCGAGGAGTCAAAATGAGAATTACAGCAGATTTCAGAATTGGGTATTTGGCATTTAGTAGAATTATTTTTCTTCTGTTGTATTTCTATGCTTGAAAATTCCACTCATGCTCAAAAAAAAATTAAAACCACAAGTGAAGAAAATAATTCTACTAAAAACCAGAGTCAACATTTTGAAAATTTGCTGTTATTCTAATTTCGACTTCTGGTTCCTGTCTATTTTTCTCCTAGTGTTTTTCTATGCTAAAAAGTCCACACATACTCAGAAAAATGTTAAATCGCAAGTCATAAAGATAATTTCATTAAATACCAAAACAATTTTTTTGTTATTTTCGCTGTATTTGTGAGTTTTACTCCTGGGTTTTGGCGATTTGTTTTCTAGCGCAGTTTTGTCACTGAAATGTATTCGAGCACCCGGAAAAATTTTTCTCCTATTTGCACAGGTGTTTAGAATTTTTTCCGAAGACAGGGGTGAATCAAATAGGAATGATCTCATAGAAAATGATTAATTAAAATCCACGAAAAATTGGGGAGACTCCTTCGACTTGTAGGCATGTGAAAAAATTGAAACTCAAGAAAACTTGAAAGCTCTGCAAACCAGAAAATTTTTAAACATTCTTATTGAGTGTGGGTAATCGAGCTACATGTCTATCGTTTTCAAATTAATCATACTTTTTTAGGATCTCAATACCCTACTTTTTGGCACTATAGGGATTTAGAAACTCGAGAATTTTCGATTTTAGACCCACCCTAGTGATTACTCTCAAAATAACACTGTCCGACATTTTTGGATTTAAAATCACTCTGCATGATTCTCATAAGATTTTCCCAGTAAATTGAGAATTCATTGAGAAAAATACTTCAACTGTTCAGTATGTCTATTTTTTTGAAAAATGGAGTCAGAAGGTCAAAAAAAGCGTATTTTTGTGAATTTTTGGAAAAAAATAAAAATTTGAATTTTCTCAAGAAAGCCACCGATGATTTTTTTTTCGAATTCATAGTTATGTAAGGAAGATATCTTGTGACTTTCGTCCTCATTATACTGTTCCTTTATATAGAAAAACTTATTTTTCTATAATATAAAATACATTTTTCAAAATATCAATTTTTTTATTAGGCATCAATGGTTTTATGTCTCAACGAAGCTTAAACTCTATAGAAATGATATGATTTTGACGAAAAACCGGAAATTTGAAACTTCGGTTAAGGGCAGAAACTGAAGTGCTCTTATGGTGAGTAACAAATGCCCTCAAAGACTAAAGTCTGACTTTTAATGTTATTTAATGATTTTTGTAATATATTTTAAGACTGTAATAGTAAGAATAATGATAATATTCCTATTATCACTTGTTTAATCGAAGATTTTTTATTTTCTTCGTCCCCATGAGAATTGCCATAGTCACTGCCTATCTGTAATAAAAATCCGTCTCAAGGTTCACCGAAATTCACAAAAATTTTCGGTGAGCCCAGGGAAACCGGAAAAGGTGGCTCTATCAAAATTGGGTAAGCGTAGACCAAATTCACTATTTTCAAACTATTCGTTGGTAATAAATTTTGCATTTAGCTGGACAGTTGTACATGTATTAAGCATTTCAACGAAATTTCAATAAAATCTAACAGTTGTAAGCTTTGAATAGTTTTCTAGAATTTGAACATTTTTAGAGCGTTTAATATAGAAAGTTTTGAGCCAGGTTGAATTTTCCATGTGCATTTTTTACGAGAATGTATTTGAGCAAAATCTACAAATTTAGAGTAAAATTTTCAAATATAATCAAAATTAATAAAAACATACATTGAAAATATTACATTTTGTATAATTATTAATAATTGATATGATTTCGTCGAAATCTTTTGTTCGGTATAGTAACATTGCATATATCAGAGTAGCCATTCAACATTTAGATACAAACTTTCGGTGGCCTAAATTTTCATATACAAGCCTTCAGAACTAAGCAATTTAACATTTGTTCAAAATTGAAAATTAAACGTCAATCACAATTGAACAATTTAAATCTTAGTCGTTCAATACCAATTCCAAGCTTTCAGAATTGGATAATTTCTAAATTAAAAACATTTCAAATTGTACAAGTGTACTCTGAATCAAAACTTCCAACGTTCAACAATTTCGCGTTTAAGCAATCAAAAGTCGACAGATTGTACAGCAATTGCAGTTGTTAAACTATTGAGATTTTCAATTTCAATATGTACAAGCTCAAGGAATGGAAATTTGAAATTGTCTTATCATTAATTAAAACAGTGCGTGCACTTCGATGCTCGATATTGCTGTCTATCCTCGCGGAGATTTCTATAAACGTCAAATTTGGACTATTTCCTGTTCAAAGCCTAGTTGAAATTTTCATGAAATTTATTGAAAGACCAGTTAATGAAGGATTTGAGTAAATAATCAGGCATAGTATTAGTCTTTAAACTGAAGAATAGCTTTAACTGCTTCTATTTCAAGAATAGTCATTTGAATTTTTGGATAAGTTGAAAAATATAACTTAAAACGACGAACTGTGTTATTATTACCATTAATTATCAACAAATCAAGTTATTATTAATGATCACATATCAAATAAAATAATGATCAACTATGTAAGCTAATTAAAAAATTTGATAATTACGTACTATTCTTTATAGTATGAAATACTTTTCTAGGACTGTTATCTACAACTGAGTGTTCACGACAGAGAATTTTTTGAATTTAAATTTTTCGACAAAAGGTTGATTGCAGAAACGTATGCACTTAAAGCGACTGAGAAGAAGCTTTTTGTCTAAAGATATTTTGTCAAATTCTCAGTACCAAAATCTATGACCAAACGACAAACTATGAATTTGCTGCAAAAGTTTTGCAAATTGTTGCAAAATAACGTGGAAATAACTTTGAGATCAAAGCAGGCTGGGTCAACTTCCATGGGCGCGTTTGACCACTTATACTTTTGTAGTTATCCACGTTCTGTTAGATGACCCTACTGTAGAGTCAGAAGTGGGAGTGATATTTTGTTCAAATATTTTCGTACTCACCATTTTGATGCCTTGTGGGGTTATGTCGCACATGCAGCTGCATGTCATCGTGAGAGATGACAACGTCAAGTTCATGCGTTTTGCATTTCTTCATTAATTGAAGAGTGAATACAGAATTGTACAAATTTATCTCGAAAAATGTTAAATCTTACATTTTTCGTGTTAAATTTGTATAATTTTGCATTAATTCGTAATTTTTTGTAATTTTAAATTCATACAATCCTTTTAAATAATTTATACACATACGTGCACCAAAAAAGAACTACATTTCAGTTCGCGACTTCCTTGTAGATGCGCTACTGTCAGCATAAGTTGTCAAACGCGCTCATGGGAGTCGACCCAGCCTTCTTGTTTCCTACTATTCCTTATTTCTATATCACCCGTTTCTTTCCCTCCTAGTTTTCCAAAACCTTATTTTTCACTAACTATTCCCTATCCTCGTCCCAATCCCACCATACACCTTCCATCTGTATTCTTCCATACTTAACCCATGTTCTTCTTCCTCTATTCTCTCCGGGCTTCCATATAACACTCCCTTCTTTGTCATCACCTTCCTCTTATGTTCCCATTTCTTTAGTTTCACAAGTACCATTCTCTCCCCTCTTCGCTTTTCCCTTCCTACTTTTCGCACTTCCTCTATCTCTACCTTAGCATCAATTCTCTTTAGCACTTCTTCCACTCCTTCCTTTAGCTCCTCCCCCTCTAATCTTAGACCCTTTATCACTATGTTTCTTTTTCTTTCTTCTCTGTCTTTTCTATTCTTTGTTCTATTTTTTTCAATCTTTCCTTCTCCTTATTCCCACTACCTCCACCTCTAAACTCCTGGTTTGAGCTTTTTATTTTTTTCATCCTGCCTTTAAACTCCTGTTCCTTTTAATTAGTCTCCTCCTGCTTTTCTAGTCTTTGTTCTAATGTCTGCATCCTTTTCTCTAGCTTTTCCCTGACTTCTTCCCATTTCCTCATTTCTCTCCTAACTTCGACCATTTCCTGCCTAATTTCTTTTTTTATTTCCTCTCCCCTTTTCTCTTGCTTTTCTTCATATATCCCCATTACTTCTATCATCATTTCGCGCGTTTCTTTCAATCTTCACTCTTTCATCGGATCTTTAGCCTCAGCTCTGTTTCTTTCTGTCCCCTCATTGTTCTCATCCTTCTCTACATAACTATGTTTTTCCGGCGGCGATCTGAACATTTTTGGATTTTTCAAGATTGTCTCTATATCTTCCTTGTCCTCGCTGCTTCCCTTCTTCCTTCTCTTCCTTTTAATAAATACCTCAATCGATCCCACGCTGTTTGCTCTTAATCGCTCCTCTTCTACCGTTTTCCTATACTTTCCCCTTTCCTTCCTTTCTTTGTTCTCCTCTTTCGGTGTGCTAAAAACTTCTTGATCTAAATCCCTTTTTTCTTTGCTGGTACTCGCTCCGCTAGCCATGAATCCAATTCAAACGCTCCCGCCTCCTATCGTTCTCTGTCTCTATCTATTGTCGCGTCTACCTGCCTTGCTTTTCTCCCTATCTACCCCGCCTCACTCATCTTAAAATTCGCCACAAATATCAGAAAAACTCAGCATCAAAAATTCACGGCTACCTCACACCTTCATGCCGGAAACGGAAGTCCACTTTCATTTTTTTTTATTTTGCATATAAAAAAAATTATTTTTCATTTCAGTAATAAAAAAGAAGTCTTATTGACACCCCTACTTTAAAACAATATTTCTGAACTACATTATACGTAGTAGTTTTTCCGCCACTTATTTTTTTTTGAGAAATTAACTGTTTCAAGCTGTTTAAAAGTATTGAATTTGATAACTGTTTAATTCGATAGAAAAAAATACTGAAGGAATGATCTTATTTACTTTATACTGACGATATTAGTGTGAACAGGTGAAATGATTTGAATTGTGCTCTTGTTTGTATTAAAGACCGAATTCCTTTCAAGTCGATCAGGAAGTCCATGCTCAAGACATAGAATCATTTGCTATTCAAATATGTTATTCTTCAAAGGGAGTAAGACGACACGTATCCTACCGATTGAAGAAAAAAATTGTTTAAGAAAGTAATGAGTATTTGAATTTGAAAAATTGAAAACGCGTATCTTCAAAAAATTATTTAGTGATGGGAACTCCAAACGGGTACTCGGATACTCGGCCCCCCGGGTACCCGTTTCGTGACGGGTGATACCCTGTAACAAAAAAAAAGAAAAAAATGCCACGATTAAAAATTGGGCTTCATTTTTTTATGCTTATTAATTTTGTTCATACTGCTAACTTCTCAGTGTCGATAACACTCTCGGATGCCCGGGGTCCCGGATATACGCGTATCGGTAAACTGCCTATCACTATTCAAAGTCAATTCACTCAAAAACCCCAGCCTTTTTTTTCTCTAGAATTTTTTCTAGATTCGTCCTACCGTGAAGAGTTTATTCCATGGTAGACTGCCCTATGACCGGGCATTAAAGAAAAGAAAGAATTTTTTTTGCTTGAAAAACTCAAATTCACTTTTCTTGCCAAAACAACATAAGATACGAAAAAATCAGAGGAACAAAATTTTTTCTCTAAAAAAGTTCTAGAAAAATGTCCCTTGACACTTTTTTCTGTCTGGCGTATCGCACTGTTTCACCGGCAGATATCTCGTGAGCATCTTGTCACGTGATTGGACTTAGGACCGTACAACATTTGGCTAAAATACAAGTAGGTTGTTCTTGCACCCAACCGCTGAATTTATCTTGAATTCATATGAATTACATCGAATTCTCTTGAATTCCCTTGAATTCATCTGAATTTACTCGAATGTTACTTAAATCAATGGAATATTTTGGATTTTTTTTTCAATTAATTTGAATTCTTTGGAATTCTCTTAAATTTGTTTAAATTCAACCTGAATGCTTTGGCATGCTCTTCAATTTTCCGAATTCACCCCGAATTCTTTTGAATTCTAAACTCAGTTCTACTTCATTCGATTGATTTTTTTAGTTTTGGTTTTGTATTTTTAAAATTAATTTGGAATTCACCTTGACCTTTTATTAATATATCCTGAATTATTTTTGATTCTCTGGAATTCTCTTGAATTTTTTCGAATTGATCCCGAATCCTTTGGAATTCTTTCAAATTTTTTCGAATTGACCCGAAACTCTTTGGAATTCTTTTGAATTTTTTCTCATTCACTCTAAATTCTTTTGAAACCTTTTAAATTCACTAATTCCTACTAAATTCAATGGAATAAAAAAAATTTTTTCTTCAGTTTTATTTAATTCACCCCGAAGCTTCCTGAACTCATATTAAATTCTTATGAATTTCATCAGTCTCTTCAGTTTCCCGAATTCTTCTAAATTTACTATTATTTTAATGAAACCAACGGAATATTTTGGATTTTATTAATTTCATCTGAATTCTTTTGAATTTAACTTGACTTGCTTTGATTTCAAAGGAATTTATCCTAGATTTGTTCGCATTCACCTGGACTTGTTTTAAATTTCATCGAATTCTTTCTAACTCTTTTGAATTTAAAAGAACATTAGTCACATTAGTAAGGTATACTGCAACATTTAAAATTTTGATTTGTTAATAATTATTTATTATTTATTTTAATATTCATAGGTTCAATGCTACCACTCAAATTTCTTCAACAAAAGAGTATTCTTATAACGCTGTTGTGGGTTGGCACGAGTAAATGAAATGATGATCTATTCTTTCATTAGTGATACCATTCAATTTGTTTATTATCAATCAATATACATGAGTCGCAGCCATTAATTAAACAATATTTCAGTTACCTTTACTGTTGATTTCTCTCTCTAGGGCCAATCGCGGATTCCCTGATTACCTTATCGAATAATTTCTAGTTTATTTA